>OX457090.1:3314403-3341180 GCA_949752835.1 Empis stercorea | reverse complement strand
TTTGCATGGTCAATTTTGAAAATATGTAAGTACATATTTATCAAAACTGCCTCATCCACACACAACGATTAAACTTCACCCATCAAAACTCAACCCAAAAAGTCTGATCAACATTATGGTATATGTATTATAGAAAATTTAATTTCCTAAAAGTATGCAATGGGCTTATTTTGAATTGATTCAAAAAAAAAAAAATATATAAAAAAATTAATATCGCGGGTCCCATATTTCAATTAAGTAGATTTAATATTAGAACAATTTTTATATTCACTTATTTTTATTAAAAATAATTACAAAATATTCAGTAAAATAATTTTTTTTTATTAAAAATTAAATAATGTGACATTTGTTGCTGCTTTTGAGATGCTAATTGTTGTACATCTGGATAATATATGTTGCCCGAATTATATATATAATTATCGACTCAAGGCCCCATTTATCAGAACGTAAAATATTACGCAAGATTTTTGGACCAGTTAGACTTGAGCATGGTTCATATCGTAGAAGATTTAATCATGAGCTAGAAATCCTTATAAATAAAGAAAATGTACAGAGATTTATAAAATCCCAAAGAATACGGTGGGCAGGACATGTAGCGCGTATGACAGAGAAATAGAGTACAGAAGAAGCTAATGAATGGTTCTTTAGTAGCGATAAGGCACAGAGGAAGACCGAGAATAAGATGGAAAGACGCCCTTGAGGTGGATCTGCGGAATCTGGGCATACAAAACTGGCAACATGCTGCTCAGGATCGTGTTAAATGGAGGAAACATGTTGACGAGGCAAAAACTCGCATAGGGTTGTGAAGCCAGGAAGAAGAAGAAGAAGAAGAAGATATTTAAAACTTATTTTATGACCTTTTTTCCGTGGAAACATCTAGTTTTTAAGTAATAGATATTATTATTTTACATATATTTTGAGATTGCATTTTCTATTAGAAAAAAATATTTTAGTAAACAAATTCTAGTTTATTCCATTATTTTCAGATTGGTTTGTGTTTTGTAAAAATTGAAAATCTACAATTGTCGAGAGACTTTCTGAACATTCTCGCGGGCAACTAAAAAATATCCATCGGGTTACTGCTTGACCCACGGGTCATAGGTTTCGCCATCACAGTAATATAGTGTAAGTAAATCATAATAATTTCTAAGTAAACCATAGTAGTATATAGAGAGTAGTGTTTATTTTTTGTTCCATTTATTTGTCGAAAAAATATATAAATATATTGTCGAGATTTTGTCGAATCCAATATATACATATAAGGTATGTGAAAAATGATACGAATGGAAATATTTAATTTATTTACCAATTTTATTTTATTATGTAGACATTTTTTTATAAGATGTAAATTAATTAAATAAATAAAACTAAGAAAAAAAAAATATTATATTTGCACATTTATTTAATTGTATAAATAATCCAATTTTTTTTTTTTTTTAGTAAATATTAAAATTATATAAATAAAGTAAGTGTCAGATTTCACGTATATAACTCATTCTTACTATCACCATTTTACATATTTGAAAGAGGTTTAGAAATTATAATATTATATAGTAGGTAAGGTATGTATATATCTATAACTATATATTTCTTTAACCTTCAATTTCTAAATTAAGTTTTCATAGATAGCTTAAGCTTTTTAATCGTATTTGAGAATTACGAGTTTCTCAATTATCCTCCCCACCCCCCTAAATTAAGTATATTATTTATAGGTCTATCCTATAATATACTTTTAAAACTAACTAGTGGATCAAACCAATGAATTATTGATAAAATAATTTAATAGACTCGAGAGACTGTGAAGATGCAATCTTCGTGGTTTTAAAGTGCTTCTATATCGTAACAGAAAATTAAGCAATCTCCTGTTGTATATAGATACCATGATATTGTGTATGATTTTCTGAATTTGCACAATTGAATATTCCTCAAAATTTATTAAGACTTGTGCGCAATTTGAATTTTGAATATATTCTTCGAATATTTTCGTTCTAATCGTTTATTTGTATATGTTCCCTATCATAATGAGGACTATATTATGGTTGTACTGTGGAACCTCTCTAATTAAATTGCCTTAATTGTTGTAACCTTTCTAACTAAAATTGCCTTAATTAATTTTGTTCTTATTGAAATCTTGTCTATCTTCAATTTCCAAAAAAAAAAATTTCATCAAGAAGTTTTTAAATTTAAATAAAAAAGAGTAAAACGAAATTTTTTTTTACATTATAAGATTTTCATTTTGTTTTTTTTTTTTTTTTTATTATTATTTATTATTTTATTTTAATTATTTTATATTTTAATTGAAATAAATTTTTAATTTCTTTTCTTTTTATTATTAAATATTTTTAAAGTTTTTTTTTTTTTTTTTTTTTTTATTTTATTTTATTTTTCATTTTCATTTTTTTTTTTAATAATAATTTTTTATATGTAATATTATGGTTTTATATATATATATATATATATATATATATATATATATATATTTATTCCACCATGTTCTGAAATTCGATCAAAAATGAAAACGAAATGAATTCGATTTTCAAATTCACTTTGAATGTGATTTGGTGATCGGGAACTTTGAAAAAAAAAAAAAATAATAATAATTAAAATTGATGATATTTCATCAATTATATTAAAATAAATTATGGTGAGATGACCAAATTTACATTCAGAGTGAATTTGAAAATCCGAATTCACTTCGTTTTCATTTTTGATCGAATTTTTAGAACATGGCGGATTATGTTTATTTCTTATTCTTTTTATTTTAATAAATTTTTTTACTTTAATATTTCGTAATATTTTTCATTTATATATTTATTTTCTGTACATTTTTAATTTATAATTATCATTAAATCTTAATATTATATCTATATATATATATATATATATATGTATATTGTTAAAAAAAAAAAAACAATTAAATTATACACAATAACATAAAACATACAAATTAAAAATTTTCTTAAATCCATATCCACATGCTGATGGAAAACGTTACTATAGAAAATTTAAATTTAAAGTTCTTTTTTCGGACTTAACCGAACAATTTGAGATTTCTAAAGATGTTCGAGTTAGAGAAGGTTTGACTGTAATATATATATATATAAAGAAATTCTATGTTTAACTTTATTATAGTATTTGGATAAAATTAATTAGCTTAATTAGCTTTAGCCTTCTATTATCTTGAAGGCTTTGTAATGACGCCAGTCGTTTTTTTTATGAACTCAAATTTGTCGTCTTTATTTAATCAAATCGCTTTAAAAAAAAAAAATAATAATAATAATAAATTGGATTTAATCAAATTTTGAAATAAATTTTTTAATGAAATTAGAAAATTTTGTGATATCCAAGTTTTTTTTTTTTTGTTTGTTGACATTTTCGAACATTGTAAATGACTCGAGTTATTAAATAATTTTTATTTTAATTATTACTATTTATATATATATATATATATATATAGATATATTTTCATTTAAATTTAAAATTAAAAAGTAAGCTTTTATTTTATATATATGTATATATAAATATAAATAAATTTTAAAATTTCAGTTCCTTTTTTTTTTGTTTTGTAATAAATTATTATAATTTTACAATTAATTATATATATATATATATACTCTATAATAAATTAACAAACAAAATAATATCATCATATCGATACCTTCCCGCAACGAATATATTAAGCGACAATATTCGTCAAAATAGATTTTTTTATCATAATCTCGTGTGTATAAATTTTTATTAAGTTCCCCACATTTTGATCTAATTTATATAATGTTCTGTAACCCACCCCCCTCCCCCCCAACTATAATGTATACAAAATAAATATTATGTATTATGCGACATATATGGATCTATAAAAAAAATCATTTTATCGCCTGAGATGATTTTGTTTCACCTGATGACAAAAATATTAAAATTTCGCTTAATACATTATTTGCGGGAAGGTGGTATCGTTATTATTTTTTTTATACTGATTTGGTGCGGAGAAATAAAAATTTAATATTTATTTTTTCATTTATTTATGGTAATAAGCCGCAGCTGATCTACAATAATAATACAAAAAAAAAAAATCATTATCCCAATTCCCACCCAGTCAACGATTTATCAGATTCAAATTCAACTGAGAAAATCACTTATATTTTTTTTTTTAAGAATGTTAAATATGACACGCAAAATTTATATTTTAAATAAATAATACTATTATTATTATTTTTCTATATATATATAAATGTATATAAGATATTTTACATAAAAAATTAAATGTACTTTTATCAGACACGACAAAATTACTGGCCGAATAAAGAAAAAAATTCCGTGTGTATATTATTTATTATTAAAAAAAAAAAAATTTTTTAATAGTGTGAATTTTTTTTTTTTTTAATTAAATTATTTTTTTTATATTTACAATATATTTTTTCTTATTATATTTTTTTTATCAATTTTTAATTTAATTTAGTTAACACTAGGAACTATCAAAAAAAAACCAAAAAAAAAAAAAAATTTAAAATAGGTATTTAATTTTTTTGTTTTATTTGAAATATTTACGATGGCCACCAAATACTACTATCGTGTAAGTCAAATAAAACAATTACTTTGTACTTACGATATACATATGTATAGTAGTATTCAGGGCGCTATCGATATATTAATAAATTGTTATAATAAAGTAATGGATGCTTTAATCCTTTTCAAAATATTTTAAATAAAATCAGATTGACAAATCAATTTTCAAATAAGAAATCCATTAACGTAATTTTCAAAATTAAAATCCAATCACGTAATTTTCAAATTAGAAATCCAATCACGTAATTTTCAAATGAAAGATCCATTACCGTAATTTTCAAAATTAAAATCCAATCACGTAATTTTCAAATTAGAAATCCAATCACGTAATTTTCAAATTAAAATCCAATCACGTAATTTTCAAATGAAAAATCCATTACCGTAATTTTCAAAATTAAAATCCAATCACGTAATTTTCAAATTAGAAATCCAATCACGTAATTTTCAAATGAAAAATCCATTAACGTAATTTTCAAAATTAAAATTCAATCACGTAATTTTCAAATGAAAAATCCATTAACGTAATTTTCAAAATTAAAATCCAATCACGTAATTTTCAAAATTAAAATCCAATCATGTAATTTTCAAATTAAAATCCAATTACGTAATTTTCAAATTAAAAATCCATTAACGTAATTTTCAAAATTAAAATCCAATCACGTAATTTTCAAAATTAAAATCCAATCATGTAATTTTCAAATTAAAATCCAATTACGTAATTTTCAAATTAAAAATCCAATCACGTAATTTTCAAATGAAAAATCCATTAACGTAATTTTCAAAATTAAAATTCAATCACGTAATTTTCAAATGAAAAATCCATTAACGTAATTTTCAAAATTAAAATCCAATCACGTAATTTTCAAATGAAAAATCCATTAACGTAATTTTCAAAATTAAAAATCCATTAACGTAATTTCCAAAATTAAAATCCAATCACGTAATTTTCAAATTAAACATCCATTAACGTAATTTTCAAAATTAAAATCCAATCACGTAATTTTTAAATTAAAAATCCATTAACGTAATTTTCAAAATTAAAATTCAATCACGTAATTTTCAAATTAAAAATCCATTAACGTAATATTCAAAATTAAAATCCAATCACGTAATTTTCAAAATTAAAATCCAATCACGCAATTTTCAAATGAAAAATCCATTAACGTAATTTTCAAAATTAAAATCCAATCACGTAATTTTCAAAATTAAAATCCAATCACGTAATTTTCAAATTAAAATCCAATCAGGTAATTTTCAAATTAAAAATCCATTAACGTAATTTTCAAAATTAAAATCCATTAACGTAATTTTCAAATGAAAAATCCATTAACGTAATTTTCAAAATTAAAATTCAATCACGTAATTTTCAAATGAATAATCCATTAACGTAATTTTCAAAATTAATCCAATCACGTAATTTTCAAAATTAAAATCCAATCACGTAATTTTCAAATTAAAATCCAATTACGTAATTTTCAAATTAAAAATCCATTAACGTAATTTTCAAAATTAAAATCCAATCACCTAATTTTCAAATTAAAAATCCATTAACGTAATTTTCAAATTAAAATTCAATCACGTAATTTTCAAATTAAAATCCAATTACGTAATTTTCAAAATTAAAATTCAATCACGTAATTTTCAAAATTAAAATCCAATCACGTAATTTTCAAATTAAAAATCTATTAACGTAATTTTCAAAATTAAAATTCAATCACGTAATTTTCAAATTAAAAATCCATTAACGTAATTTTCAAAATTAAAATTCAATCACGTAATTTTCAAATGAATAATCCATTAACGAAATTTTCAAAATTAAAATTCAATCACGTAATTTTCAAATTAAAAATCCATTAACGTAATTTTCAAATTAGAAATCCAATCACGTAATTTTCAAAATTAAAATCCAATCACGTAATTTTCAAAATTAAAATCCAATCACGTAATTTTCAAAATTAAAATCCAATCACGTAATTTTCAAATGAAAAATCCATTAACGTAATTTTCAAAATTAAAATCCAATCACGTAATTTTCAAAATTAAAATCCAATCACGTAATTTTCAAATTAAAAATCCATTAACGTAATTTTCAAATTAAAAATCCATTAACGTAATTTTCAAAATTAAAATCCAATCACGTAATGTAGAAAAAAAAAATTAAATGAATGACGAGATCCTGTCGTTTAAATTGATGGGATTTTTAAAAGGATACATTTATAATTTGATACGATTATTATAGAAACATAATGGAAATAACTTTTGATAGTTCTACTAATGTTAATTATTATAATATACATTTTTATTTTTAATATTTATTTTCTATTTTTTTTTGTTTTTTGTAGTTTAATGTTATAAAAAATTTTCAGCATTATATATTTTTTTTAGAGCAAAAAGCTTGACTTTTATTTATACATTTAAATGATGAATCTCTGATTCTCGTAAAATAGTGGAAAAAAAAACATGTTCCCCAGTTATACAAGGAATAATAATTTACGAAATTTTTAATTAAAAACAAAAAAAAAAAAATTATGTATCAAAAAAATAATTCTCGATTTAATAATTATGTTTCGAAATTTCATGTAAATTATTCGAAATATTTTTGGTTTTGTTTGTTTACAACAAACTCTTGTTGTCGGACAAAATATATCCTGTAATATAATTATTGAAAAAATTCGAATTTCAACCAATTTTTGGGAGAACCTGTAGTGGAATCACATAAAGTTGATTTGTGACTGACTATCACAACTAGATCACATTTTAACAATTTTGCATATATAGAAATTTTCTTTGCAAATATTATAATTAGGGTTTGCAATCCCGGGATCCCGACATCCCGGTATATTTTACAATCCCGAAATACCGGGATTTGAAATAACTAATCCCGGTATTTTATATTCTGCTCAAAATTATATTTTTTAAATGAATTTTTTTTTGCATCACAATTTTCTAAGAATTTTATTCTGAAAAAATTTTTTTGCTGTTTCTTACGCATTTGAGTTTGATTCTGAAATTTTTTTTTTGTTAAGAAATTCGTGGAATTTTTCGTGGATTTTTTTCTATTTGCTTCTAAACAATAATTCAATTTTCAATTGCTGTTAAAACTTTAAATTGTTTGTAAGTAAATTTTTGCAAATTTTAAATTAAATAAAAAGTAAACAAAATTTTTCGTGAATTTTTTTTCTATTTGCTATTTTCAATTGCAGTTAAATTTTTAAATTGTTTGTAAGTAAATTTTTTTATATATAATTTGCTACAATAATATGTAAATCTTTAATCCCGGGTTTTTGCCGGGATTCCCGGGATTGGTAAAATCCAATCCCGAAATCCCGGGATTGGAAATATAGCACGGGATTGCAAACCCTAATTATAATAATGTGATTTAAGTTTTAATAGTCACAAATCAACTTTATGTGATTCCAAACTATTGAATTATTTTATATTGTCGGTGTTACAAAACATTTATCAAGTTTTATAAATATATTTATAGTAAATTGTGTCTATTATTTTAATGTGCACAATCTATCAAAAAATTTTATCAGTACAAAAAATAGAATTTTTAAAAATACTAATTGAGTTTACATAAAAAAATAATAATAAAAAAATAATAGATTAAATTACTTATAACTATAGAGAGCTCGTAAAACCGACAATATTTATATCTAAATAAATATATTCAAAAATTGTGTAAATTGTTTTTTTTGTTTTTTTTTTTTTTTTTTTTTTTTTTTAATATTTAAATACTTAATAATTTAAATATATTTAAATATTTAAGATAAATTTATATATTATATGTTTTATTATTATTATTATTTTGAAACAATAATAGACTATGTATTATTAGTATAACGTTTTTCTTTATTTCGGCCAGTTGTACGTATTGATGCATTATGTATACCAACACCTTGTGCATTATTTATATCATCTAATGCACGAAATCTAACAAAACCATGTTCAGCAACAAGCATACTACCACTATTTGCACTTTCATTACTACTACTACCACTACCACCACCACCACCACCACCACCATTAACTAATGATACTGAATCAATTCTACTACCATCAACACCACTAGCTATTGTTATATCAGTTAAATAACCACCACTAATACTACTTGTAATACCACAACTACCATCCCCACCACAATTTGTTGTTGTGGTTGCTGTTGTTGTTGTTGTACCATCGCTATTAGATTGATTATTTAATAAATTTGTTCGTTCATTAGCTGAACTATTTGAAATTAATATCATATCATCATCAGATTGTAATATATATTGTTGTTGTTGTTGTTGTTGCTGAATTGGTATTATTGAATTACTATTACGATAAAAACCATTATTACTATTACCACCACCACAACCACCTTTACTACTACTACTACTATTACTACCAACAATACCATTTGGACTATTTAATATACCATTACGTATTGTTGTTGAATTTATACTAACACCACCACCACCACCACCAGTACCATTATTACGATGACCTGAACTTAAAGTTTGTACACCAGATGGTCGATGATGATGATGATGATGATGATGATGATGTGGTTGTTGTTGTTGTTGTTGATTTGATACAGATGATGATGATGATGAACTACCATTACGTCCATGTACAATACCACCAATATTATTTAATGTACCACTTTTACGTACACTATTATTACTACGTCGTTCAAATGAATTATAATTAGGATAACGTACACCATCAAATGAATTAATACCATTATTACCGCTATTACGTCCACTTGTACATGAATATGTTGAATGTGAACTACGTCTTTCTGTATTTTCATAATTTGAACGATCTAATTTTATTGAATGTTTTGATTGATTAATTGTTGTTGAATTATTATTATTATTAAAATGATATTTAATATCAATACTATTATTATTACCACCATTACTGTTATTTGTTGAACGTGAATTTATTAAACGATCTTGAAAATTTGGTCTTTCAAAATTTTGAAAATCATATCCTTCATCATATATTTGATTATTACGATTTGTTGTAATATTACCACCACCACCATTTATTATATTATTTGAATTATTATGTTCATTTAATGGTTCTGAATAACAATCGTCAATTTGATTTTGATCATTATTATGTTGTTGTTGTTGTTTTTGTTGATAATGATAATTTAATTTTGAACAACGCAATTCAAAATTTGGATTTTCATAATGATCAATTGTATCATTATTAATAATATTTGTATCATTAATATTATTATCATCATCATTATCATTAATAAATTCATTATCTAATTGATGTAATTGTTGTTGATGACGTTGTTGATTATGATGTTGATGATTATGATGATTTGATCTTAATGAATTTGTATCATATGTTCTAACATAATCTGTATTATTTTGTAATTGATGAAAATCATTATTTGCAGTAGTATTTGATGATAATATACGATGTTGACCATTTGATTGTATATTTGTATTACATAAATTATTATTTTGTATTGAATTTAATGTAAAATTATCATCATATATTGGTTTACCAGTACGTTTTGTATATGTATGTAAATTTGTATTTGCATTACATATAGCTGGATAATCTGTATCAAAATTTTCTTGACTTGAACTAGATGTACATGGAAATAATGTAAAACCAGATATATTACGATTATTATCATTATTACTACTACTATTATTATAATTTAATTTTTCACGTTGTAATATATTATTTGTATTATTTATATTATTAGTTAAATTATTACCAATATTATTACCATTATTATTACTATTACCACCTGTTTTTAAACCAGCTACCCAACTAATTAACCATATTATAGATATTTCAATTAAACGTAATGAAAATTGATATCCCCATTGTAACCAATCAATATCTAATATACTATTATTATTAATATTATTATTATTTATATTTATATTTAATGTACGTATTGTTGATATATTTATTGCACCAAATATTTGTAATATAGCTAATAATATAAATAATAATGATGTTGCAATTGTTATATGTATAGCATATGATAAATTTTGATAACCATGTATATAATTTTTTGATTTACTTTTTAATATACGTTTAAGTAAACGATATATATATAAATATAATAAACCTAAACTTAAACATACAAATATATATATTATTTGGCATATTAATGATAATACACGTGGTGGTGATTGTGTTTGAATTGGTAATATTATATTTTTATTACCATTTATTATTAAATTATTATTATTATTATTATTAATATTATTATTAATAATATTTGTTGTACTATCAATATTATTATTAATATCATTATAAAGTATTTGTTGTTGTTGTTGTTGTTGTTGTTGTTGTAATAATGATATATGATTATTTAATTGTTGATTATTATGATTATTATTTAATTGTTGTTGTTGATTATGATATTGTAATTGTATAAATTGTTGTTGTTGTTGTTGTTGTTGTTGATAATAATAATGATTATATAAATTATTTGTAGTATAATTTTCAACATAATGTAATGTTATACATAAACCAACATGTACACTACTACCAATTACAATTGTTAATGGTCTTATTAATGATGAATAACGATTATTTTTATGATTTAATGATCGTATTAATAAAAATAATATTAATATTGAAAATGTTATTGTTAAAAATATTGATGGTATATTTAATAATAATTCCGATATAAATATATTAAATTTTGAATTAATATTATATGCATCATATATTAAATAAAATATACGTATAATACATATTATAATTAATATAATATTAATACATATAAAATATGATTGATTAAATAAATGTGTTAATTTATTATAAAATATTATTTTAAATATTGAATATATACCTAATATTGTAAATAATATTACAGATAAATATATATGAATATTTAATGCAATATCCCATGGTTTTGTTTTATTTAATATTGTTGATGATATAATACTATTATTATTATTACTTATATTATTATTAATTAAAATATTTTTACCATCATTATTATTATTATTATCATCATTATTATTATTATTATTATTATTAATTATTTCCTTATTATTATTTGGTAATGATGCCGCTGCTGCTTCTATAGATTCATGTCCATTAATAATATTAGCTGTATTATATATTGATAATCCACCAGCAGATGATGATGATGATGTAACATAATTTTTATTATTATTATTATTATTTGATAAATTATTTATAATTTGTGTTGAATAAATATTATTATTATTTATTATATTTAATGGATTTTCTGTTGATTTAATAGACATTTTAATAGTTAATTGTGTTTTAGGTTCATCTTGATTATTATTATTATTATTATTATTTTGTTGTATAAATATATTATCATCATCATCATCATCAAAATTATCATTATTATTATTTTCTTCAGATAATTGTTGTTTTTGTTTTAATTTATCATCAATAATAATATCATGATTATTTAATGTTAATAATGATTTACTATTTTCAATATATTTATTTTGATTAATATTTAAATATTTATTATTATTATTATTATTTATATTTATATTTTTTGATAATTCTGGATAATTTGTTGATTGTTGATATAATAATATATCTGATATTATATTATCTTTTTTACCATTTAATCCAGTTGATGATATACGTGATATATTTGGTATATGAATACGTCCAGAATTTTTTATATTATTATTTAAATCAATATTAATAGAATCTATTAATGAATTATTATTATTTATTATTCCTCCATCTATAAATTAGAAATGGAAAAAAAAATGAAAAAGAATTAGAATTATAATCGATGTACAAGATGAAAATATTTATTTATATAATCAAAACATATAGTTGCAAATTCAAAACGGAATTAAAAAAAAATAAAAAAATAAACTAAATTCATGATTCGATTTCAAGAAAATTCCAATCAAATTTTGAATTTTAAAATTCAAGAAATTATAGATCGAACCATGTCTTAACTTAAGAAGAAAAGAATTCCGGACTATGGTAGTTTCGAGTTAGTGAAGTTTTGACTGTTAATTCTCTATCTAAATTATATTAGCCAGTCTAATCTTGGATTTCGAGTGGATTTTTTGTTGTTGTTTATATATGATAATTTGTTTGTTTTTTTTGCAATCGGATATTTCATTTGGTATCCTGGTTTTCACTAGCATTTATTGTGGAATTATTGTGCAGGATTATTGAAATTTTGGAAAATTGGGAAAAAGAGCAAGAATGAATTATGATATAAGTCGGATTTGCTATTCCCCTAAATAAAATTTAATCGGAATTTTGTATAACTTAGAATTTTTTTGTCGTGTTAAAACGAAATTTTTGATATTTCCGATTCAAACTATTTTCGGCAAAAAAAAAAATTTACTTCCAAAACATTTTTGTTCACTCGAAAAACCATGATTAGGGCCGAAGAATCTATATATGTATATATATATATATATAAGAAAATGTAATACCATTATATTGATCAATATTGTTTGTGCCTTTTTGTGATGGTGTATTTAAGGCTTTTTTACGTTGTTGTTGTTGTTGTTGCTGCTGGCCACCACTATAATTTCCATTAGAACCGATAATAGCCGGATTATTACCTATAGATAAATTATTACTAATAGTAATACAATTTAATCCAATTATTTCACTAACCAGTATTAATATTTTGACCACCTAATTCTGGTGGTCTATATGGTATTCTTTCATGACCAGGCATTAAACTAGGTGGTGGTATTGGTCTACGATTAATATATGATGGATTAATAATACCATTTGTATTTATAATACCACCATTATTACCAGTAATACCAATACCACCAACACCACTACCATTACCACCACCATTATTATTATTATTACCAGAATTATTTATTATACCACCATCATTATTAGTACCACGTAATGTTGGTTTATCAGCAAATGGATTTTGATATTCTGGTGGTAATGGGGGTGTAAAAAATGCACGTGCTGGTGGTGAATATGATGGTATATCACCAGGATACATTGGTATTGTTGGTTGACCTTTTTTAAGAAGATTATGAACTGAAAAAATATACATTATATAGCCAGTAGTTATATATATATATTAATTTATAATTTTTACTTGATGGTGATGGTGTTGAATTCAAAATATGTCTATGTCTATCACGATCATGATTATGATGACGATTTGGATTTGGATATGTTGGATTACTATTACTTTTTAATATATCAGCATTTGGTGCTGATGTTGGCAGTGCATGATCTCTTTCCAAATCTAATTCATAATTTCGATGATGTAAATTTATTTGCTGTTGATGTGGTGATTTTTCCGAATATCTATTTTTTTTTTTTTTTTTTTTTTCAAACAAAACACAAAAAAAAAAAAAATATATTATTGTATTTATTTTCATTTTTGAATAAAGTATTAACAAAATTTAAAATTTGACTATCCAATTTGGGTTACAAATTTGAAAAATTTCTCTGTTTAGTATTTTTCCCACAAATAATAATAATCAAAAAAATTTTTTTATTGTTTTATTTTTTACCTTAATGTTGTTAAAGGTGGTGTTGCTATTGTTGTTAAACTTGGTATATAACTATTATCTGGTATACTACGTTTTGTTGTTGATGTTGTACCATATGCAACTTTAATTAATACAGCAGCAAGACTTCTTTCTAAATTATCTAATTTATCTAGATAATGACCACCATTACCGGTATTACTATTACCATTACCAATATTACCAATTAAACCAATATTATTATTATTATTTCTCAAATTATTATTATTATTATTATTTGATTTAATACCAGTATTAATAATATCTTGTTGTTCAGAATTTGATATTAATAATATACCATCAGATAATGATGATGATGATGTTGGTTCAACAATAATTAAGGCATTTGTTGGCCTTATAATATGAACAGAATTAATTAATAATAATAATAATATATGAAATAATATATATATAATTATATTATAATAATTATTTAAATTATTTAATTTATTATTATTAATTTTTATTGAATTTAAATTTATACTATTATTATTAATGTTATGATGAGTATTATTATTATTATTATTATTAATTTTATACAATTGTGGTGATGATGATGATGTCGAATTTATTGTTGTTGTTGTTGATGCTGCTGATGTTAATGTTGTAGTTGTTGTTATCATAATTGATGTTATTGTTAAATTATTTAAATATTGTTTTGATTTTAAACGTTTTTTAATAAATACATCATGTCTAGGACGACTTAAACTAATTGAAAATAATGATGGTGATAAGGATGATGATGATGTTGTTTTTTGTTGATCACAGCAAATTTTAATCGACATTTTTTTTTTCTTTTTTATGGATCAATTATGATTTTTTTTTTTTCTTCTTTTCTTCTTTGAAATTTTTCCTTTTGTGATTTTTTTTTTAGGCACTGCGCACTTGGCCTTTTTTGTTTTATATATTAATTTTAGTTTTTTTTTTTTTTTTTCGGTCTTCCTTTCTTTATTATTGTTTTTTTTTTTTATAGAGTTTCACATTTTTTGTTTTTTTTTCTGTTTTTTCTTTTCATTTTTGTTCTAATCATTAAGGACTAATTAGTAGAGGATATTTTTTGTTATATAGTAGATACATACATCATTGTACATATATATGTATATAATATTATTGCTTTTTTTTTTTTGGTATACTAATCAAAAAAAAAAAATATCAATAAATTATTAATAATAATTGATTTTTGATTTGTGTGTGACTTTGGTGAGGATAAAAAAAAAAAATCATAAGCATAAAATTATCTGTAAAAAAAATAAAAAAAAAAAAAATAATAAATAATTTTTGTATATATATAGGATTAACTTTTAGTATATAGGATTTTTTCTCAACATTAAATTGATCTGTTTTCCAAAAACCAAAAATTTAATGTTTCAACATACAAAAAAAAAAAAAACATGACAAATTTGAAATGAAAATATTGACATAGTTCCAAAATCATATACTACACAGCTGTGAACACTAAAATAGCAATAAAATTATTCAAATATATTAATATTAATGATATAATTTTGTGCCATTTTATAAAGTTTAATTTCACTACTACTGGCTATTTCAAATTTGTCATTTTTCACTACTACTTGCTATATGTTCGCAACAGTAACGTAAACATTATTGCAGGTATATTATGTTGGGTGTTAAATGGATTATTACACATTTGATTTAAGCAAAATATATATATATAATAGAATACCAGCAGCAGCATTCTATTTCGGTAAACAATTCTTGTTACTTCCAAACTCTATCGATGAACATTTCATAGTATAAAATTTTTTCAATTAGAAAATTAATACTTTTGGAATATAAATTTAAGCTAAATTGAACTCTAGAGAGTATATTAAATGATATAATTTGTTAGGTTATAGAGTGTTGCACATTTTTATTAGGTGCTATACATATATATACATATATGTATAATTTATAAAATTAATATTATTATTTATTATGTACTACTTATATATATATATATATATATCGATATCCTATAAACGGGTACCGCACCTTTTGTGACCTAATTTTTCTTTTTTCGTTTTTGCTTAGATAAAAATTATATAACAAATAAAATATACAATTTTTGCATTTTGAAAAAGAAAATAGAAAATTAGTTTAATAATTATATTAAACAAAATGAAATTTCTCTAAAAGTATATATATATGTATACATATAATGTAAATTTTTTATGACCTGGTAGTCCTAAATAAGCAATATATTATTTTATTTTCCCCAATTACAATATCTTTGCACTTTCTTTCCTAACACCGCACCATCCGATGCATATTGGTCGGTTTTAGAAAAAGTGAATTTTCTTTTCTAGATTTGTTTAATTTCAGTGTTCTAGTTCTAGACTATAAAAAGAGAGAGAGAGAGAGTGAGAGGGAGTGTATTAGGTATAACTTTTAAGATTATATTGTATATTCCTTCAATTAAATTAATTTTCAAAAAAAAATTATAGTCCTCTGAGTTTATATAGAAACCAAATGCAAGATGCACATAACATTTAAATGCAAAATTATAAATAAATACAATATATATAGGTGTGAGATTTTACGAAGCATATAGTTCCGAAGATAATGTTTGAAATATGCCGAAAAATATATCATTGTTCAATGTTCTTCCCATTATCCAAGCTTAACCTAAACAATTTGACCCTTAATTAATAATAATAATAATAATATATAGTTAGCTTTATTAGTATATAAAAAAAAATACTTTCCAAGGTAATATATATATATTATATTTTACAAATAATTTTAGATTTAGCTTAAAATACATTTTATTAAAGTTTAATTTCTTTAATTTACAAAATATTTTGTAACCACCACAAACCTTCATATAAAAAAAAGAGGTGTAACAAGTGTAAGAAAGTGTGTTTGGATCACATAATTTAGGATTTAATGAATTGTAGATGGTTATATTTTTTCTAATGATAATATTATACATCGTATGTGTATTTATGAAATATACTCCTGAACATTTTCATTTACTCTCTCCCTGGCATATGATTAAAGGATAAAGTTATTAACTCCAAAATCTGCCAAAGAATGCAGTTTCGGGCCACAAAAAAAAAAAAAATGAACCCAATTTACATACATATATATTTAGGCACATAAAATTAATATTATATAGCAGAAATGTGTTATACATAGTTCCAAATCCCAGAAACAGTTTCTTTTATTTGAATTAATAACAATAAAGTTTTTGGTAACAATTTAAATATAAATGTAGGTACTTTATTATAAATTATATCCTCTTTTTGTGCATTTTTTAAATATACTAATATACACTATGTACTCCCGTGTGGTATTTTTTTTTTTTTGTTAAAATGGAACGCTAGTGGTGGGTGTTGATGAAAATGTTGTATTATATATAGTTAGGGATACACAAAACAAATCTAAAAGAAAATAAAAGAAAAAGAAAAAATTATAAATATGCACAAAAAATAAATAAATATGTAATTGAATGTTTTAAAAGATAAATGAAATTAAAAGATGAAGAAAAGTAAATATAAAATTCACATTTTTAATTATTGGCTTGATTATATTTCTTAATATGATTTAAGAAAAAAAAAAAATTAATCCTGGCATTATAGTAGGAAGAAAATTATATTTCCAACACACTCCATACATACACACACAACCACTCACAAATCCAATTACACATTTATCCAATATATATCCCATATTTTACCCGAAAACCATACAAAAATTTCTTTAAAAGAAAAATTATTTTTTTAAATTTTTTATATTGAATATTTTTTTTTTTTTTTTGGTCCTTTTACTTTTTTTGATTAAAACTTCACAACAAACAAAATTTTAAAATTTTTAGATTTTTATTTTTTTGTATCATTTTTTCATTTTGCACAATAAAAAAAAAACGATATTCTTTTTGTCACAAGAAAATTTTATAAGTATCCATTTTTTTTTTTTCACAAAATTATCACTTTCTTTGATTTTTTTGTAGTCTCTACTAATATAGTGGTTAATTTTTCAAAATTACCTATATAATATTTTGCCATTATTTTAAAAAATTTTTGTAATTATATAAAATATATGCCATATATAGAGAATTTAAAAATTTCATTAAATTGAAATTAAAAAAAAAAATAAGAGATCGAATGTCCTTTTTGCAATAAAGTACATATATTTTTTTTTTTGTCCTTTTTATTCGATACTTAAAAATCCTGTTTTTCTTTTTGTTTTAATCCACCACACCAACAACAAAATTTAATTGTTGTTTGTTTTGCCATAGGAGAGTACAATTTTTAGTACTGCCAATATTTATATTATACCCCATTGATCAATTGAAACGAATATTCTTGCGAAAATCCGTACGATATTCGGAACACGGAATGCGGAACTCAATTTTCAATGGATTACGCAAAACGTATTGTATTTAATTCTTAAAAAAAAAAACAATAAATGAAATATTTAAATCTAGTGGAATGGAAATTATACAAGCCATGTATTGTAACGTAACTTGCACAAGCCATAGTCACCTAACTTTATCAAATTTTTTTATTTTATTACTTTCATTTAATTGAGTATTATATTTAGTTCTACTAACTTCCATTTTACCCCAAATTTGTTGTCACAACTTGGAAAATGATTTTAACCTATTTAGGCTTATATATAGTTCGTGGAATTTAGTTTACGATCGTAATGCGATTACTTTATGATCGCATTGCGATAATGAATGTTTTTTACGCATTGCGATAATGAACGCTTTGGATTTTTGCGAGCTTCCAACTATTTCCCATTACGTTTTTAACGCTTGCTCCAGGTTCCGACACAAATTATAGATAAACATCGCAATGCTATCAGCTTACAATTACATTTTGCGATAATGCGTTTTGTTTCTTACAAAATTACAAGGCAATTCGAAAAAATCTGAGAAGAAATTAAATGCGATCATAAACTTAACAAATTGTGATAAAGATCGCAATGCGATAAGTTTACGATGTAAATGCGTACATCTTCTGAGATATTTCTTCAATGTACGAGCTACGAGAAAAGAACAGCATATACAGTATAGTTCATTGCTCTGGAATTTTTTTACGATGTTCCCATTACGTTTTGAACGCTTGCACCTATTCCCACATACACAAAGCGATTAGTTTACAATTACATTGCGATAATGCGATTTTGTTTTCAGTAAAATTTTAAAGCAATTCATACAAATCTCACAAGATAACGCAATGAGATCGTGAACTTGTCGCATTGCGATAGAGAAGATGTACGCAATGATAACATAAACTTATCGCATGGATACAGATCGCAATACAAGTTCACGATAAGTTTACGATAAAAAAATTGTTTTAAAAAAATTCGGAAAAAATTGTATTCGGAATATTTCGAATAAATAAAAGAACACGGAATGGAATGAATAGAATAAATATAATGAATAAAAGAACGTTTTTTGACATTTTATGTTTCGGAATATTCGGAATGAATAAAAGAAAACACTCATTGTTTTACAAGAAAACTTGGCGGCTACTGTCGTTCTGTCCCTACACGCAGCGTCGGCACATTTAAATTTATACCGCCAACTGTCATTTTACCCTAGCCTCACTGTCAGATGTTGGAACACGAATTCTAACCTCTTAAGCCTTCTATAATATATAGTTCGTTGCTTCCGATAGTCACGTCCATCAATAGTAAAAATATCGCAAGCTGAAACTATCGATAGTAAACTATCGAGCGAAAATACTAATAAAAAAAAACCTATACTATTTATATTTATAATTTTAGACCTTTTTTCATCCATTAAAACTTCCAGTTGTTAAATTCTTTTGTAAATTATTGCGACAAATAGAGTTTTGCGACCGAAATTGCACAATATAAATTAAAATGTTGAAATATCGATAGTTCTTAAAAAAACCATCGATAATTTTCGATTGTATGGATTATCTGATAGTCGATATAATTTTGATAGTAGGAAACCGCATCGATACTATCGATAGTGGAATTTCGTTTACTTTCCTTTAACTTATATATTTGACATCTTGAATTCGCATATTTTTCTAAATAAATCCGTTCGTAAACGGTCCGAATTTGGCGGTTCCAAAACGAATCGCTACAGCGTTTCGTAAACGGACCGATTTTAGCGAACTCTTGGCGTTACGTTTTTTTTCTACTGTTCTTATTCTAACATATACGTTTCCGGTTTGCTTACGAACTGCCAAGGCGGTTCGTAAACGAACTCATACATGAACAAAAGGCTTCGCCGGCGGTTCGTTTACGGTTCGCTTTTCTTAAAGGGCACTTCGACATAATCCCCAGTAACCAAATGTGAAAAAATTTTGACAAAAATGTCACAAAAATTCCTCAATTAAACGTGGTCACAGTTTCTGGCTGCTGGGGATTATTATAACTTTGACATTTGATAAAACGTTTTTTTCGCAATCATCAAAGACTTTTCCTTATATTTGATAACTATGTGGATTTGTGTGAAACTTCAGAATAAATGATAAAATATTAATTAATTAGAAAAGCGTGTTTGTACATAATTAAAATTAAAAAAAAAAACCATATTTGTTTTTTGTAATTTTCCAAGTTTTAATGAATTTGACTAATATAATAAATATATTCTTTAATATTTTTGTGTAATTACGTACCCAAAAGGAAACTTACTATTTTTTTTTGTTATAATCATGGCCGACGAAATTCAGAAATCATTTGTCAAATCATTTATTGAATTTCTGAAAAAACAAATTCAAGTACAATCATTACCATCAGATGGTCTAGAAAGTCTTGAAGTAGCAATACAATGTTTAGAAGCAGCATTTGAATTATTTAATGATGACAATGATGAAATAAATGTATTAACAGCCGGTAATAGTAGTAGTAGTAGTACTACTATTGGTAATGTTAATAATGAAGCTGGTGGTGGTGGTGGTGATACAACAGGAGGAAATAATATACCAAAAACAGAATTAAGTGGTAGTACTAGTACTAGTGGTAGTAGTGGTCAAATTATATCAAAATTACAAACAATTGATTTATTTGATTTATATCAAACAATGTATGTAGAATCAAATCCAAATCGTAAAGAACTTGGTGAATCTATTAAAAATGAAGGTAATCGTTTAATGAAAGAAGGTAAATTTCAAGAAGCCTTACTACAATATAATAGGTAATACAAATATATTTATTATTGGTTGTTTAAAAAAAAAATTTTGTATATACTTACATTTTAATATTTTTTTTTTATATAATTTAGATCTATTACATATGATCCAACAAATCCAGTTTTTTATTGTAATCGAGCTGCAGCATATATACGAGTTGGTCAACATGAAAAAGCTGTAGCAGATTGTAAAATGGCATTAGTATATAATCCAGAATATGGTAAAGCACATGGTCGAATGGGGTAATTACAAATTAAAATATTTTTTTTTTTATATATAAGTTTTTTTTTTTTTTTTTCAAACGAACAGAGAAAAATATATAAAATGTCTGAATCGACAATGAATAGAATTTTGTTTGTTCAAATATTGTCCGATATAAAATTGAGACATAAAATTATATTCCTTTAGATGGGCAGAAGTGCTGTGGCCCACCATATTTTCTAAATTTGCCCGTGACTATATTTGAGAATTATTGTATAATAGATAAATTTTTAGATAGCTAAAATTCTAACTTTTCACTGAAATTAATTTTATTTTAAATTTTATGCCCTAAACTTATGAAAATTAATTTAAATATTAAAAATATTTTTCAGTCAAAATTTTGGCAGCACTAAAGTCTAGATTTTCTAAATTGGCCAATGACGCGACGTCCCTATCAAATTTTTCTTCGATCCATGGAACCATAACTATGTATATTTGGGAATTATTGTAATAGATGAAATTAAATTCTAAATTTTCACTGAAATTAATTTAAGTTATATTTTATGCCCTAAACTTATGCAAATTAATTTAAATATTAAAAATATTTTTCAGTCAGTTTTTCGCAGCACGAAAGTTTATAGTAGTTTTAACTCTTTTTTTTTTTTTTTTATATATATTCGTTTCAGTTTTATTTTATATCTCGGTGGGGAATATTTTAGTTTTAGCAAAGTTTATAATTGTGACAAGTTTTAGTAGTTAGTAATAGTGTTTAATTTGATTATATATGAGTGACAGTAAGAAAAGAAAGAAAAATTTGTGAGTATATAGAAGAGCTTTAATGAAGAGTTGGAGAGTTAGAAATATTGTTTTACAATGCACAATGGTATCTTAATATGAATTTAAATTTAAATGTATATATATACTTTAAATTATTTTATTTTATTATGTAAAAAGGAAATTATGTATATAATCAGATCAAAGTTTTTTTTTTTTTTTAAAACTAATAACTCATACAATGGCCACTCATATGGTGTTTGCTGAAAAGTTCCACATATCACAGACTTAGGCGCAGGAATATTTTTCTGTTCGGTCGTACAAAAAAAAAAAAAAAAAAACACGTTTGTATCTGTTTCAATAATAAAATGTTTTTTTTTTTTTTTAATATTATTTATATATAGAATTGCATATTCAAATTTAAATAAATTTAATGAAGCACGTACAGCATATCAACGAGCATTAGAATTAGAACCAGATAATTTAGATTATCGTAATAATTTACGTGTTGCTGAAGAACGAGTTACATCTGGTATAACAAATAATAATCCAAATATACAATTACCAGGTAATTTTGGACAAGCATTTGCAGCTGCACAACAAGCTGGCGGCGGTGGTGGTGTTGGTGTTGGTGGTCCAGGTGGAGCTAATTTAGCAAATTTATTATTTGAAAATGTACCAGGTAATATGAGAGATTTCTTAGGTGATATGATGCGTGATCCTGTTATAACATCAGCGTAAGTTAAGAAAAAAAAAAAAAAACGATTTTACACTATATTATAAAGAAATATAATTTATATATATATTTTTTTTTTATAGTCTTCAATCATTGGCTAGTAATCCAGAAGGACTTTTAGATATGAGTCGTCAAGTAGCTGCTGCAATTGCAACAGATAATCCAGATTTTATACGTAATGTACAAGATACATTAAATACAGCAGCATCTAATTATCAACAACAACATCAAGATGGTCAAGGTTCTGGTGGTGGACAAAATTCATCAGATGGTAACGGTGGTAGTGGTGGTGGTGGTGGTGGTGGTGGTAATAATTCGGACCCATCCAACCAATAAATTTAAATACACAATTTATTTTTAATAATAAAAATAAAAGGTTTTTTTTTTTTTTTTTGGTAATTTTAAAATATTTTAAACATATAAAAAAAACAAAAACAAAATTCAGTAAAATATTTTCCAGATTGTGTTTGAAATATTAAATTTAAAGTTAAAATAAAATTCAAAAAAAAAAAAAAAGAAATAATTTAACTGCAAAAAAAACAAAAACATCGTGTAGAAATTTTTTTTTAAAAAAAAAACCTAATTTTATTTACGTCTTCTGATATTGAATCATATTCTTTAATTGTGTGCAAAATAAATAAATGATAGATAAAATAATAAAAATTCTTTTTAAAAATTCTTCTCAAAAATATTAAAACAAAAAAAAAAATACAACAAATAATCAAAAATAATTTTTTTGCTATAAGAATTAATAAATATACAGAGAAATAAATAATAATTATAAGTATTGCTGATTTTTTTTTTTTTTTTTTTAATGACATTTTCTTTTCCACTATTTTCCTACACCTTTTTGTTGTTTTGTTTTTTTTTTTTTTTGGAAAATGTAAAAGGTGTAAAAAAATGTTCTGAATGAAGTTTTTTTAAAAAAAATTTTTTTTTTTGTTTTTAACTTTTAGATTATTTTCAAATTATGAAAAAATATAATTTAATAATAATTTGTATCGCTAAGAGATATATAAAATTTCATAAAGAATATCAGAAAAATTAGTAAAGAAAAAATATAAAATAAAGATTTGATCTGATTTACTTTTCAAACTACACCAAGATAGCTAATTTTCTAATATACAGGAATATGAATGTTTTAAATAAAGGCCGCGTTCATAAACGCATTATGATCTGCAGTACTGCGTAATGTATTAATTCTTTTTATTATGGTATTTTTTGACTATCGAAACAGTAGTGAAAAGTCGACAAATTTAGCTTCTGTCGACTGGTTGCTGTCTCTTTGATTAAACTACCATTAAAAACGAATAAAAATTATTGCAGTATTGCGATAATACTGCGTTAACGCAAACGCCCATAGTCACAGATTTTTTTTTTATCACTTTTGAGACGCATTTGTGTCCTAAAAAACAAACAAACTGGAAAATATTATAGGGGCCCCCCCTCATACAACATGTTGATCAACTATACATGTAAAGATAAACTTTATGGTTGAGTGTTGATGGTGAAGTTAAAATCGTGTGTGTGGGGGGGCAATTTTGATAAAAGTTTATTTTCAAGTAAACCAGCAAAGCATCAACCAAGTTCATAAACATAGTATGTTGATCAATATGTTGTATCCGTGTAGTGGGCCCCCTTTTATAATAAATTTGAACGACAAGCTTCTTTGATTGATTGACAAACTTTTTTGAGAGGTCCATAAGCTATATTATGTACATCTCATCAGATTCTTTGACTAACTCTCTAGAAATTTAGACTTTAATCATTATATACATACAAAACAACATTTATGTATACATTTACTTTCCGAATGGGTAAAAAAAAAAAAAAAAAAACAAGTAAAAAACTTTTTTTGCCATTCAGGGAGAAGATAAAAAGCAATTTTGTTTCTTTATTATTATGATTATTATTATTATTATTATTAATGTTACGTGAAAAGTATTACTAGCAAGATGTGTTAAGCTCTCGAGTGTGTGGAAAATTATAACTATAAATTTTTTTTTTTTGTATTCAAAAATATAAAATATATTAAATTCATTTCGCGGTTATCATCTTTTTTTTTTGTTGTTGTAATTTTATAGATGCAAAAATAAACACAAAAATTCTCTATATATTTTACTCTTGATAATAAAATAATATAAAAAGCTTTTTTTTTTATTTATTTTTTATTTTATTTTTGCCGGCAAAAAGCAATAAATTTATTTATATAGCTTAGTTTTATTTAAAAATTCTCTTTCTCTTCTCCACACAGAGTTTTAATAATACGCGAACTTTTTTTTAATATTCATTTTATTTTCAAAAAATTTAATTAAATAATATAAAAAAAAAAAAAAAACAAAAAAACAAAACAAAAATGTCTGATATTAATATTGATTTAGATTTAGATATTGACTATAGTGTATTTGATGAATCTATTAATAATGATTCATTATTATTTGAATCATTATTTTTAACAAATTCAAATAATTTAAATAATAATAATAATAATAATAATAATAAAAATATATTATTTACAAATGTACAACCATCATCATTATCATCATCAGTAAAAACAACATTACAACCAATTAAAACAAACTTAAATACTATTACAACTTATAGTAATAATAATAATAATAATAATAATAATAATAAATCAGCTGATAATATTAATTATATTGATCAACAATTAAAAAATAATTTACAAAAAATATCCTCAACTCTGGATTTAGAATTTTATGAATTGAAATCAAAAACAATGGTACCACTTGAAGAAATGTAAGTATTGATAAGTGTGATCACCAATTAAATAGAATTATAATAATGTCTGGAATATGGTCTGGAATATATATAGGTATATATATATATATATATATATATATATATATATATATATATATATATATATATATATAAGATAATTAGATATTTAAATTCGAATTATATTTTTTAAAATCTGTTTTGTCTTCATCAAACTAGATTTAACTAGTTTTTACACAGAAGACAAAACAAACCAATAAAAAAAATTAACATTTTAAAATTACAAAATTTCATTTTTTTTAAATACATATATCTAAATTATTATTTAGTCTATATTAATTTATATATATATATATGTATATATAAAAAAATCAGTACAATATATATAAATTCATTTTAATTTTCATGGTCAGAGTTAAACATAAGTATAAATAAGGGATTTCTAAAAGTGTGCCCGGTATACAAGTATAATAACCAATATTATATCCTCAATGTTAAATTTATCGCTATTATATACCATACAGAACTAAAAAATTTTGTGCTCCAGACAATGTTTATACTATATAATTATAAGATTGGGACAACAAAATATCTAAACATTATTATGTAGTTCAATTGCTGACACCAAATACTTTAAATTCTGAAATTCCTACTCTACTCCTAATAGTTAAATGAAGAGAAATATCATCTTGTATATATATATATATATATATATATAATAATATATGTTATACTATTATAGGGTCCATACACGATACAACATGTTGATCAACTTGGTTGCGTTTTGATGGTGAAGTTTAATCGTGTGTGGCGGGAACAGTTGATAAACTTATTTTCAAGTTGACAACCAGTTGTTGATCAACATGTTGCATCGTGTTGTATATGGCAAAGCATCAACGAAGTTAATAAAAACATGTTGCTCAACATGTTGCATCGTGTATATATGACAAAGTATCAAACAAGTTAATAAACATATGTTTATCAACATATTGTATTTGTATCCGTGTATATGGGCCCTTTTAATACTTATATGTTTTGAAATAATTGTGTAAAAAAACTTGTTTTATTTTGTGCTATAGTAGATTGTCGTCATTCATTATATAGACGGTTTTTTTTTACGAATTTTAGCTT
>OX457090.1:3234821-3314203 GCA_949752835.1 Empis stercorea | reverse complement strand
AAGAAAAGGGACAGATATTTCTATGTAGCTGGGTCGCCAACCGCCGTGCCCACTGATATTATGGTTCACTTCCTGAACGCCACACAGGTTGGCTGTAACCAAAACCCTACCTAGTATTAAATTAAAGCCACGGGGTTCACGCGAGTGTTAGTGTGATATTATTATAAAACGGCGCTAATTGGTGTCTCCTGCTGACCATAGTGTCGGGGGGCCGCACCCCCCTCTCCTACCAACCCAACCAAACATTATGCCTTTATTTAATAAATATTATCTTCTACCGAGAATTTGGTATATTTAAATTATTTTATTGTATTATCTTTATTCATGGATTTTTGCCAAAATGCATAAAATAAGGATTTTTACTATTACCTTGTTTCCATGTACCGAGTTGAGTTGGGGTTGAGTTTGAAATGGGGTTGAAATGGAACCATCAATTATTCGTTCCATTCCAACTCAACTCAACTCAATCCCTGTTTCCAGGCACGCTAACTCGAGTTCAACTCGAGTTGAACTCGTCATGGAAACATAGCATATATGTTATATAATTCTTTGAAAACTTTTTAATAAGTTAAACGCCTAAATATATGCTCTATATATATATATATATATATATATATATATATATATATATACTTTTTGAAATATATATACATAGATTATATAGCTACAATAATTTTTTTTTTGCAAATTAATAAAATCTAACATATGTATACACACTGTAATTTCTCTGTAATTTCTCTGTTAATATAAATAATGGACACCAACACAGAACAAAAAAAAATGTTATATATAGCATAAAAGGATTTATATATATTTTTTTTTTTTTAATTTTTCCTTGGGGGGGGGGTAGGTTTTGAGGAGGTGAGGTGTTGTGGTCGTGGATGAAGTGTTTAGTTTATTTATTGTAAATATATAGTTTGTGTATAGTTCATTATATAGTATAATTCCATGATATGAATGGGACCTTAATTTCGGGATATATTCCAAAATATATTATATGAGGCGTTGAGAAGAAGCAAAGTGGTCCAACCCAAAAAATCCAGATTTTGAGTTTTATTTGTCATTATGTTCAAATTGAGCATAAATTTATGAAAACATATTTTTAGGCGCACATTTTAATATTTCTACCAAGGATTCACAGCAAATTGACATTTTTCCATAGACCAATTTCAACTTTTTTAAAATAATAAATTCAATTTATCTCTAGAAGTCATTTTTGGGGTTAGACCACTTTGCTTCTTCTCAACGCCTCATATATATGTGGACGGTTCACGACAAGGCCAGCATTTAAATATTTGTATTCTCCTCGTACATCTTTACATACATATATATAAAAAAGAATCACAACAATAATATATATATACTAGCAATTTAATTAATCTTTTATTTTTGTATAACAACAACAACAACAGCAGCAAAAAAAAAAAAAAAATAGCTTCTTCTTCTACTATTTTTTTTTTAATTTCTTTTGAGATAAAAGCGTCGCGCGCATTTTTACACATATACTAATTTGTTTTTTGCTTTAAATAATAATAATATAATCATCATCATCATCATCATCATCATCAAAATCAAATATATATATAATATCAAAAACTATAAATATATATAATTATATATATATATATTTTCGGTTGTTGTTTGTTGGTTTTTTTTTATATTTTAGTTTCCAACATAATTTCATCATTATTAAAAGTGTGCGTTTTTTTTTTGTTTTTGATAATTTTTGCAAATTTTGATGATTTTTTTTAAAGCTAAATTTGCAGCAAAAAAAAAATAAATAAATTATTTAATAAAAAAAAAATAAATTTTAAATAAAAAAATATATATATATATATATAAATTTATAACACCAAAAAAAAAAAAAAAAAAAAAATTACCTAAATAAAAAAATATTTAACCAAAAATAAATTTTAATTTCTATAATAATTATATAAAAAATAATATATCTGCGATATATATAACAAAAATCGTTATATATATATATATGTATATATATATATTATATACTATTTTTACGAAAATTTATTTTGTGTATTTTGGTAAAAAGAGGTGTATAGTGTGGGGCGCTGAAGGAGTAGAGTATATATATATATATATATAGAGTGGCAGTGAAAAATTAAAAATAAAGGAAAATTTTTTGTAAAAATAATTTTTTTTTTTTTGTAAAAATGACTAGTAATAAAAGAAAAATAGAAAATAATAAAGAATTATCATTATCATCATCAACATCATTATCAATATCAACAAATAATTTATATAATAATAATAATAATAATAAAATTATTGATGAATTTAATGATTTTGTGTGTAAAATAAAAACATTAAATATGTCATCAATAATAACAACAACAACAACAACAATAAATACAATACCAACAACAACATTATCAACATCATCATCAACATCATCATCATCAACAACAACAACATCATTATTTAATGAATTAATAAATAATAATAATAATAATTTATCAAAATTAAATGATATACCAATGGATTTAGTTGAAGATAAAATTTTTAATAATAATAATAATGATGATGATAATATAAATAATGATAATAATCAAATAATAAAATTATCACCAACAACAATAACAACAACAACAACAACAACACCATTACCAACAAAAATAATTAAAATGAAAAATATACGTGTTACTGTTGGTATTGATGAAGATTTACAAATGATATTAGAAATGGATCCAAGTATTGTTGATTTAGGTGATACACCAATTATTGATAATGAACAACGTATTATTGGTTTACCACCATTAACTGGAGGGTAAATATATATATATACATATAGTTTATATATATATATGTATATAAAAAAAGTGATCTAAGTCAATGGAATAATGATGTGAAGATTATAATGATGAAATGATTAAATTTTATTAACATTATATACAAATCATATATATATATATGACTTAGGTCACTTTCTCTATACATAATTTTAATAAAAAATATTTTAGATTATATATATATATATATAAATATAACAAGAGTTTTGTATATCGTCTAAAGCTTGGGCTACAATGTGCCGATCAGTTCGGTACCGATCAGAGTTCAGTTCCTTTCCGAATCGATTCGTTAAGTGGGCTGGCTACATAGCTTCCGACACCAACCGATTAAATTTGTCAGTTTGAAGTTTTGTAGTGTCAAAAAAAAAAATTTGTGACGTTTTGTGTCGAAAAAAAAAATTATTTTTATAAAAATGAATAGTTTAATGTTTGTTAAATAATTCAGGATATAATTTAATATCCTCAATAAACTTTTCTTCATCCATCATATTGAAAATATTGGCGGCGATTAACCTAACCTAAATTATATTGACTGACATATCATTTCTCATGAAGTTAGCTTCAGTAGGTTCCGTGAAAGTTCAATCGTTCCGAACTCTTTCCATTTGTTCTGTTCTGAATCGATCAGTTCCAACCTATTGTGTTCAGCCAATCGATTTTCCATACAAAATATGTGAAGACGTCAAATTTGGAAATTACTGAACTGAACTGATCGGTACCGAACTGATCGGCACATTGTAGCCAAAGCTTTAGTCGCGCGCGATGTCCTAATAAAATTCAAATATTTATACTTTAGCTTCCAATCATTCAATCGCCGCATCATTTATGGGATCAAATTAATATATTATTATTATACCCTTATACTACATAGTCCATTTATAGTTTCTCAAAATCAATATATGGTATATATAGTTCCCGAAAAATTCAGTAACTCACAATCTCTATAGTTGGTTGCCCGAAATTCCTCATGAATCCTACATGTGTATATATCTATATATGCCAAATCCCAGCGCAATAATATCAGTTTATGACACATCATTTTATAGTACATTAACTGGGGGATTTGGATTTAATATAGATTTTGATCAATTTGTGGTGGGTTAATAATGGTTTCCCTGAATTGTTCACTTCCAATGTGATATTATTATTAGTATCGGTTTGAGCATATATACTCTATATACATATATAAAATTTCAATTTCAATAAATATTTTAATTGATAGCTTATAAACGCTCTGTATATGTGATATTATAATTTTGGATGAAAGCGAGTTTTATGTATAAGAGTATATATATAGTGTGGGTATACTATGGGTATGGGTACAATTACAATATGGACCATATACATACATAGTAATTCTATATTGATAATTCTGAAATGAAGTAAGGGTTGTATTGAAAAGTTTTCAAAAAATAAATTATACAGTTCCTTTGCTAATCAAATGTTCTTGTTGAATAGTTTGGTGGTTATTTTGTGGTTTTTTTTTTGCTTCCTTAAGGTCTACACAGCATTTCTCTTTTTCATCCTTTGGACCATACTCTTAGTTGTATGGTTTTTTTCCGTGCCACGATCTGCAAATTTTTTTTTTATTAGGGACCCCCCCCCATATTTTTTCTTCTAAATTTCTCTGTCCACGGGATCGTTTAGACGACCACTTCTTGGTTTATCTTTGATGTTTTTGGGTTTCCTTAAACTTTTCTAATGGTTCGCCAAGAAACGAAATATGAAGTTCCATCTAATTTGGCTAACTTTTTTTTATAGGAAAATTAAAATTTTTTAAAAAAATTTTTTGACGCCCCAAATTCGTTTTGATTCATGTTTACCATACGAGCAATAATTTCACAAAACTAATTTCTAACCCTGGAGTTACAATGTCGCTCTCATTTCGCTTTCATTTCGCCCTCTATTCGCTGTCTTACGCAGTCTACAAACATAGTAGTCACAATGAGAATTTTTTTTTGCTCTTAAATATCAGTTCATTGTTTATGTTTATTGTTTTTTCAATAAACATTGTAATTTTTTTTTATAACTAATAATTACAAACAAATAATTAATGATGGCCCACAAAATAAAAAAAAAATTTACACACAATTCTATTATTTTGACACATCAACGCGTAGTTTCAGCGAAAAAGTTAAAAGTTGACCAACTTTTTTCATAGTTGCGAAATGCGAGCGAAAAGGATGCGTTCATTGTAAACACCTTCATACAATTTCATACATTTCAACTTTATTTTGACACTGGCTGCGTATTGAGCGCGAAATGAGAGCAAACATTGTAACTCCAGGGTAAAGGTAATTAAATTTTGCATACTATACAGAGAAAAGTTCCAGGCCCATTAGATGACGTTTCTCATAAAAAAGGGCAAAAAAAAAAAATGCTTTTTTTTTCCAATTTTGAGAACTTTTCGATACAACCCTTATGTACATATATGTATATTTATAATATATATATATATATATTTTGTTTTTTTTTTTTATAGTCCAACATTTAAAACAGCTACACCAACATCACGTACTCAATTAAAACAACAATTACAACGTGAACAACAACAGCAAGAGCTTGAAAGAAGAGAAATTGAAAAACGTAATATAAATGGTGGTATAAAAATTGATATAACAACACCAACAATAACAACACCAACAACAACAACAATTAAACAACAATATCAACAAAATGATAAATTTTTACAACAACAACAACAACAACAACAATTTGATCAATTAAAACAATCATCATTATCAAATGAATTATTATTAAATGATGGTGGACAACAACAACAACAACAACAACAAAATCGTAAAATACCAGTTAAAAGTACTATTGGTATTGATGTACCACCACAAGTTTTACAAGTAAAAAAAAAAAAAAATTAATTATTATTATTATTATTTTATATATATATATATATATATATATATATATATATATATATATATATATATATATTAATTATTATTAAATTAAAATTTTATTACTATTATTTATTTATGATTTTAGGTTAAAACAGTATTAGAAAATCCAACACGTTATCATGTTATACAAAAGCAAAAAAATCAAGTACGACAATATTTAAGTGAATCATTTAAGCAAACTAATTGGAATAATGAAAATGGTCAATTAATATTGAATCAGGTATATATTGCAAATATATATTATATAATTTTACTAAAAAAATTTACATTATATAGTACATATTATAGAATTTCCACTAGAAATTTTATTTTTCTATATATAAAAATATAGGATCAAAATTTTGATTTTATACCCTTTTATTGCAACTCATTTGCTAACTATATATATAATTTATAGGCGCAGGGAAATATCGCCAAAAAAAAAAAAAAAAAAATGAAAAATGACCCACAAAAAATAAAGCGGAAACCGCAATGTCGCGGCAAATGCAGGCGTCGCTTTTGACATTAAGTCAAAAGCGACGCATTGAAGCTTTGCAAACCACAATAACGCGTTGATTTGATGTTATATAAACATTCATTCTTCAAAACTCATTTTAAAAATTTTACATTTAATTTTGAGTATTTTTTATATCAAAAGAACAAAACAAAAGGTAAAGTCAAAATTTTAGATATGACGCGCGTCTAAAGCGGCAAAAGTTGAAAGTAAGTCTACTTACGCGTCGCGGCAAATTTGCCGCATCAACGCGACGCTATATTGTGGGCCATTACATATCCCAACAAAAATTCTGTCTTGCATGACCGACCCAAGACATGTCACTAGTATGTCTTGGGTAATTTAAAATGTGTTAGAAAGAAAGAGATAGGTATACAATATTTTTCGAAATAAAATTTCATGTCTTAAAGACATGTCTTGGGTGATTCATGGATATGTCATTGAAGACATGTTTGCTGGGATATCACTGTACATTCTACTTTTGAAGCGTTGCTGTCAAAAGCAACGCGTCCATTTGCCGCGACATTGCGATTTCGTCTTAAAATATTTGATTTGATTTGAAAGTGATTTGATTTCAAAGTGATGTGTCCTTTTCCAAAAAAATCTGAAAAAACAAAAAAAATTATATTATTTGTACTACGGAAGTATTTGGAAAAGGGCGGTAAACTTTCTTTTGCAGATTTTTGGAAAAGGGCGGTAAACTTTCTTTTGCAGATTTTTGGAAAATCAAATCAAAGCCCATATCCATATATTAATGGGCGATATTTCATTTCAACAAATATGGGTCTTATTTCATTATGAAATAAAGTCCACTAAAATTAAATGAAATATTACCCAAAGAAAATGAAATATGGCCCAAAAGTAGGGCCATTTTTCATTATGAAATTTCGCCCATATTTATATGGAGTTTTTTTTTGGGTCGTTTTTCATTTTTTTTTTTTTTGGGCGATAATTCTTTGGGCGATATTTCCCTGCGCCAATTTATATTATATAGTAACCCTGCGCCAATTTATATTATATAGTTCTATAGTAACAGTAACAATATTTATATATATAGTTTTAATTTATTTCAATATTCTCTAGTTTCCATCTACTACAACAAATTCTTCAGTTAATTATAATAATAATAATAATAATCAAATAATATCAAATAATCAATTACAAAATTTACCAAATAATTTAATAAATAATAATAATAAATTTTTATTACAACAAAAATATAAACAACAACAACAACAACAAAGATCTAATAATAATAATAATAATAATAATAATAATAATCAAGTAAGAAATTCAAAATTTTATAATAATAATAATAATAATAATAATAATGGTATAAATCAAAATTATCAACAACATCATCAAATTATTGATACAGATTGTTGTATTAATATTAATAATGATAATATTGATAATATAAAATTAAATCGAATATCATCATCATCATCATTATCATCTCGAAATCGAAATAATAATAGTAATATTAAATGTATAAGTGGAAGTAATAATAATAATGATATTGATATTAAAATTTTACCACCAACAATACAAATTAATAATAATAATAATAATAATGATACTAATAATTATTATAATAATAATAATAATAATAATTCATCTGGTGGCGGTAGTAGTAATAATAATAATGGTATTAATAATAATGATATTGAATTTAATAATAATTGTAAAACAAGTGTTAATTTAAATTCTGGCAATAATAATAATATAATTTTACAAAATATAATAAAATCGAGCCCAGATGGATGCAATAATAATAATAATAATAATATTGGTAATATTATTATTAAAAATAATAATATTGGACCTGTTATGTCACCAAGTATAAGTTCTGTAGCAACTAGTAATTCTGAGGTAAGTTAATCATAAAATTTAAATAATATTAAATTAAATAATAAAAATAATTTTAAATATTCGAGTAATTACATATTTATAGAGAGTTTTTTTTTTTGATTGATATAAATTGGAGGGTGTTTTCTCGTTAATGTTTTTTTTTAAATGATCGCATAGTACTGCAATGTTTTTTTCAAAACCGCACAAATGTGCAATTCGTCGTTGGAATTTTTTTATTTTTTTTTTAATATTAAAAAATTTCTATATCGTTTATGTTAAAATTTCGATATCGCTTTTATATATATGGAATTTAACAAAATCGCAACAAAAATTAAAACGCGATTTTCTCGAAACTGTAATATTGCACTTTCGCGGTTTTGGCATGAACCCCTGACGATATATTTTCTATCCTCCTATGGCCTCTATACTATAATCATGAGAAAACTCTCTATATATATGGACTCTATTATATGATAATTTAAAAATTAAAATTATCATTTCCGCCTGAATGTATGCAAAAAATAATAATATGTTTTTTTTTTATATATTTCACAATTTCGTTACCATTATTTTATATTATTCTTTTGGCGTTTACGTAGTAAAAATATTAAAAATAAAATAATTTCATACTGTTGCAAATATCAGGGATGATTTTTTAGGTACAATTGTACCTTTTTCGGCCCTTTTCATACTTAAAGGTACTTTAGGTACAATTGCATCATTTTAGGTACACAAACACAACACATACAATTTTTAAAAAAAGTTACAAAAAGTGAAATAAGTTAGCACTGTCAACATGTTCTGCTTAACAGACAAAAGATTTATTAAAGTGCAATTCGTGCAATTGCACTCATTTAAGTGTAGGAATACTTGGAAATATTATTTTGCCAAATAAAGATCCGACTGAATATGAACTAATTGAATAATTAAGAAAGATATTATATTTATACGTATTTTGTATTAACCCGCATCCATCGTTTGTAACAATTGTAAAATTACTGCAATTGCACGAATTGTACTTTAATAAAAACTTAAGTTTAAGTTTAATAGAACCATGGTTTGTAAAATTTTAATTAACATTGTCAGAACGTTTATAAATATTTTGTTTGTTCTTGGCTATTCAAATTTTGTTTTACTTTTTTGGCTACCATCTCAAAATTGTGGTATTTTAAGAAGGTAGCCAAAAATATAAATCAAAATATTCGTATTATTATTAATTAAAATTTCAAATTTATATCAAATACAAACGACGGATGGACTAAAATTATTTGTTTATTGTTTTTGTTAATTAGTGAAGTTTTTTGGTCTATGTATTATGATGTATATTTTATTTAAAAAGAACGAAATATTTAAAATCTAAACACAAAATAACAAAAAAAAGGTACAATGTTTATCAAAAAGGTACAATTTTTATATAAAATAGGTACAATTGAAAAAAGTCAAATATCATCCCTATGTAACATTTATATATATATGTACATATATAATGTATAAATTAATTATTTATACATTAAATTATTATTTAAAAAAAAAAAAAAAAGATGATGGCAAACAATTGAGAATCATAGACGTCGCCATTTCTATATATAAATAGACAAGATAAAAAAAAAATATATATATATTTAAAATGATAAGACCACAATCTCCCCCCGACTTCTTTATTATAAAATTTGTGTATATGTCTGTGGATTTTTTTTTGTAGATAAAAAAAAATCGTAAATAATTATAGTTTCTATCTTCACTTGGTGTGTCAAGATTATATAAAGTTAACAAAAATTGTAAATTACTATCCTTTTTTTTTTTTTTGGTTTTATTTGTTCATTATGTAAACTTTCATCATCATCATAATTTTTTTAAATAATATAAAGATTTAAGAAAAAATATCTTTTATAAAAATATGGTTGGTTTGATATAGTGGGTGGTATTGGCGGAGCGGCCAATCCACGTATACCTAGACCCTATGGTCCGTTGTATACACGCATACGAAACGTTCCTAAGAAGATTCACCACAAATCGTGCCACTTTTTTTTTTTTTTTTTATAAATTTTACCAATTTTACCAAAATTGCAGTACTATGCGATCATTTAAAAAAAACATTAACGAAAACATGCTATCTCTATCTATATCAATCAAAAAAAAAACTCTTTATATAATTATAATTCCTCGAATCTATATTTTGTTGCTTAAAATAATATTTTTTTTTCCCGCCTGAATGTATGCTACAAAATTAATTTGCATTAATTATTATTAATGTCAAATTATTTGTATATAGTCAAATAATATAAGAAGTAACACAAAATATATTTGAGGAATTATAATTAGTATGCAGTGATGCCCAAACTAAGGCCCGCGGGCCAAATCTGCCCCGACAGCGTCAATTTGCTGGCCCTATAGAAACGTTTAATTGTATGTAATTTTTTCCTAAAATTTGCTAACTAAATCAATTAAAATTATGAATTTTATGTCGTACTTAGAAGAAAACCGGCAAAAAAAAAAATTTCTGTTAAGTATTTTAATAATCTGCATAGAAAAGGCCGAATCACTAAATCTACTTTCTCCTTGAATTTATTAAAAAATGAAACATTCTGTCAATTAGTGATATAGGGAAAACTCAAATTTTCTAATGGTATCTAATAAGAAAACAAAAATCGATATGATTAAAGCTGACATTTGGAAATATGGAAAAGAAAATACGGCTATATGCACCTACATTATAGATATGCACTTAATTTCAAATTTTTTTTTTATTATTTCGATTTATAATTTTTAAATAAATGATTGTCAAAAAAAAATTGGCCCGCCGAATTTTGTAAATTTCATTTTTTGGTCCAAGTTTAAATACGTTTGGACATCGCTGGTATAGAGTTTTGATAATTAACCCCCTTTATAAATATTTTATAAATACAGAATTAAGTAGAATTGATTCTCGGTTCAGATCTCTATTATAGCCCATTCAATATTTATATTTGTGCATTTAAATGATATGGGGGCTTGTATATATATATAATTTTCTATATATATAATTTATTTAGCTATTTTTAACATGTTTTTCTTCTAAGAGCCTATAATAGTCTATAAATGATTATTTTTTTTTTTTTTACTTTTTGTTTTCATCAGTAGGTTACCTTGACTTCAATGCACTTTATATTTATATATATATATATATATATATCTTTCTGTTGGTATATAAAAACTGCTAATATATATATATTCATATATACAACTTAGACTTACTTAGAGTATAATGTACATTATGTAATTTACTATAAGAGATATTTATACAAAATATTATCGTCAATGTATAAAGGCGAAGGCAAAAAAAAAAACAAATTGCATTTCTGTGATAGAAATTATTATGTCTTTAAATAAATATGGCAGTATGATCGCAGTACTAATGCAATGTATTAATTCTTTTTACTACGGTATATTTTGACTATCGAGACAGTAGTGAAAAGTCGACAAATTTAGCTTAACCAATGCCTACTTCTGTCGACTTGGTTGCTGGGTCTCGTTGGAAAAAAAAACTACCATTAAAAACGAATAACAACATTGCATTGCAGTACTGCGATCTAACTGCGTTTATACGAAAACAGTCTATTTTATTGGAAATTTATATATTACCTTGTTTCCATGACGTGTTGAACTCGAGTTCAACTCGAGTTGAACCGCATGGAAACACGACTTGAGTTGAGTTTTCGTTAAATCCATTTCAACGCCACGAAACACTAGTGGGATTGAGTTGAGTTATGTCATTGTATTAGTAAATTGACATTTTATATCTTTGAATGTGTAAATGAACAAAAAAATTATTATTTTTTTTAATAATAATAATGGTGTCAGGAAGACTTTTTTGGAGTGACGATGAAGTAAAAATTTTAAAAAAAAAAACGATCATACTGCCATATTTATTTTAAAGACATAATAATTTATCAGTAATGGAGGAGAAAAATATATTAAAAATTAATGAAATAAATTTAATTATTATGAAATAAAAAAAACCTGTTTTCTATCGTGTTACCAGAACTGTCAGTTCAACTCAACTCAACTCGAGTTTTTGCATGGAAACGACTGGGGTTGAAATTTGAATTTTTTCAACTGAACGATAACTTAACTCAACTCAACTCAACTCCGTGCATGGAAACATGGTATATATAGATCGAAAATCTTATTTATATATATATATATATATATATATATATATATATATATATATATATTCTAGCCATCTTTAAAATTCCCATATTATCTACACAATTACCTATATGCTGATGAATATCTAATTATATATATATATATATATATATATATATATATATACTTATATTGAGCTTTTAAAAATTATATATAGAAATTTTTTTTTAATTTAAGTTTTTATATTAACAATATCACTTATGTATACATATATAAATTATATATTATTGTGTGATATAAATTAATATAATTATCGTTAATACAATTCTTTTCATATATATTATTTAAACAGTTGGTGGAAAAATATATATTATGATACTATATTTGAAATTGTATAATTAATAAAATTAAAACAGAAAAAAATAATAATATAATATATATTTTGTTCTAGCGCCGACATTAATTAAAAAAAAAAAAAAAAATATAGTTAAATTAAACAAATTAAATATATATTAACTTTACATATATATATATAAACATAAATTATTTGTATTTGCTCTCTTACTATATAATTACTACAAATTAAGTCTCAAAAGCTAAACTATATTATGGTGGATTTTAATGATAAAAATTTGCCGCTTGTGCATGAAAAATATAGAACGAGATAGTATATTATATTTTTATATGAGAAAAAAGTAGATCGCTGCAGAAGGGAATTTTTTTTTTTTTTTTGACAAGGTTATATAAAATGACTGATTATATCTCTGCACAGATCACAGATGGCACTGTTGAATGGCAGTAGAATTTTATTTAAAAAAATAATAATAAATCATTTCAACTATTACAATTTAAAATCTTTAATTAATTGCAAATTGTATAATTAAAAATCAATTGTAAAAAAATATAATTAACATAAAAAAATGTAAGCAATACAATTTTTTTATTGGCAATACTGAAAATGCCAAATTTCAACAAAACTGTGTTACCATATCCATATGCGAAGGATTATCATCTATGCCTATGGTTTTCAAAAAATATCAAAAATTATCTATTGCAAAATGAAAAATATCCCTTGCAAATGAGAATTATCTCTGGTAAAATTTCCCTTGCAAAAAAACTATCCCTGGTAAAATTTCCCTTGCAAATAAAAATTATCCCTGGTAAAATTTCCCTTGCAGATAAAAATTATCCCTGGTAAAATTTCCCTTGCAAATAAAAATTATCCCTGGTAAATGAAAAATATCACTTGCAAATGAGAATTTGTTGTTCTTTTTGCACATATTAAATTTCCATAAGAAATGAAACCTTTCGGTCTAATTTTCCTGCACAAGCGGCAAATTTTTATCATATTAAAACCCAGCATAAAAGAAGCTGATGTTGTGACATTTATTTTATATAATTTTCATATACTATTATTATGTGATGTGTACGAGCTACTTTATATAGTTGTTAATTCTCGACACAAAATTAATGTCCATTTCTTTATATATAAAGTATATATATATATATATATATATATTAGACTCAGTTTTGCTTTTCTAAATTAGTATATATATACTAACATAACTATACTAAAATAGTATAAAATAGTATAGTATATATTTAATCAATTCTCTTATCCATTTTGAACTTGAAATTTATTTAAAATAATTATTTTTGTTAAAAATTTTTTTTTAGTATATATATAATATATACTATATATATATATATATAATATATATTTGTGAAGAATTACTTATTATGTATATATATATATATATATATATATATATATATATATATATATATATATATATATATGTACAATATAAATTATTTTATCGTTTTTATAGGTAAAAATACTTAATCAAATTTTTTATCTATCCAAGAATATTTTTATTATATATATATATATATATATATATATATATATATATGTATATAATAGTGTATACTTAAATATACTTTTTTTTTTTGTTATTATTAATGTACTTACAAATATATATATATATATATAAATGTATACTTATTCATAAACTTAATCGAGCATAATTTTATATATAGTATACTAAAGTAATATAATTTACTATTCAAAATTTCCTTATTTATGTGACGGATAAGAGAATTGAGGTCGCGCATTGTCCATTACACAATCTCAAAAAATGAATTTTTTTCCTATTTTTTAGGGCTTTTAAAAAAAAAAAAAAAAAATCCCTTAATGTTATTAACGCTTTTTTGTCCGTCCGTCTGTCCGTCTGTCTGTCCGATGTAAACAATAAAAACCAGTTATTTCACATAGTTACTGTACACACAAGTATATGATAGACACACCAATAGAAAGCTTATTTTATTGAGAACCAGATGTAATTGTTCGAATTTCAAAATTCGGCCGGTAGGTGGCTCTATTCGATATTTGTCAAAACATCTTTTTGCGAATTAAAACTGTAATTTTATATATAGTAAATGTGCACCCAAAAATGAAATTTGGCCATTCGTTGGAAAGGTATTTAAGAGTAGAGAATACAATGCCATTATTTCTCAAATTTCTACCGCTAGAGGCACTGAATACTAAAGTATATAAAAAAGTTAATTTTTGAAATGTGATTTCCAATGGTCAATAAGCCCCAAAAATTATGTTTAATTTCGCATCTGAATGGTAGTAAGTACATAGTTAGTATCGCACAGTTGTTATTATTTTAATTTTTGCGGCATGCATTTACAGTAGTTAAATGTAAAAAAAAACAAACCCATAATTATAAAACTACTGACCGGTAGTTCGGCTGCACGCGGAATTTTTTTTGTATATAATTATGTTCAAAAACAATTTTCATTCAATATTTTCTTGATGATGGGATGAAAATTTTCCTTGTAATATATTATAGACAGACATGACAAACAGACAGACACGATATAATCTATATATATATAATGTTTATTTTCTATTTTATATGCGGTTTATGTATAGTTTTCTTATTATATTTCTTATAAATTTATATAGTTTTTCTATATATTTTTATAGAAATTGAATAATTAATTTTTATATGTACATATATACATATATATATGTACATATAGTAGATTAGATGTAATATTTTGTAATTAAAACAATGATGCATCCGGGAAATACCTAACAACCTATTTATATATATATATATATATACATCTTAGCAGAAAATAATATTTTATATAAATATACAAAATCAATTACAATTTAATTACACTATAAACAATTTAATAAATATAATTTTTGCATTAAAAATGTGAAAATCCAGAGGTTTAATAAATAATTAATATGAAAAATGATCAAAAAAAAAAAAACCCTATAATATGAATGAATATACGTATACCTAATACTTTAGAGGCCATCAGTGATTGCCAAACTATGCATCGCGACTGTGTCGCCAAGTATTTGTAGGTGCGTCGTGAAATTAACAAAAATATATATATATATATATAACAGAAAACAATAAATTAAGTGTTGAATGCGGCCATTTGATAGAACAAGAACAACACTGATTACTTCTCACTGATTAGAAGTCTTTTAAATTAAATATGTATATATGATTCCTCTTTAGGAAATTTCTGAATATTGAAGTAAATCAAAACTTGGCCAGAGAGATTTTGGTAACAAAACTAAATTGATCTTGTTTTGACGTTGAATAATATTTTAAAAATTTATATATACCTGAATTTTGAGGCGCATTTAAGATAATTTTTAAAATTCAAAATTTAACGTAAGTGTTACCTTGTTTCCATGACGTGTTGAACTCGAGTTCAACTCGAGCTGAACCCCATGGAAACACGAGTTGAGTTGAGTTTTCGTTAAATCCATTTCAACTCCACGAAACACTAGTGGGATTGAGTTGAGTTATGTCATTGTATTAGTAAATTGACATTTTATATCTTTGGATGTGTAAATGAACAAAAAAATTATTATTTTTTTAATAATAATAATGGTGTCAGGAAGACTTTTTTGGAGTGACGATGAAGTAAAATTTTTAATATCAGTAATGGAGGAGAAAAATATATTAAAAATTAATGAAATAAATTTAATTATTATGAAATAAAAAAAACCTTTTTTATATCGTGTTGCCAGAACTGTCAGTTCAACTCAACTCAACTCGAGTTTTTGCATGGAAACGACTGGGGTTGAAATTTGAATTTTTTCAACTGAACGATAACTCAACTCAACTCAACTCAACTCCGTGCATGGAAACATGGTATGTGTCGCGACAGTAAGTGAACAAAAAAAAAAAACAAAAGAGTGTCGCCAATAAAAAAAAAATTTTGGGAAACACTGACTTTAGACTTTATATAGTATATATAGTACAGGGTGTACCTATAATTTACCAAATAGAACAATATATAAAAAATTAATTGATGAACGCCATATGCAAAATGATTTTGCCCAAAAAAACAATAAACGATTTTTCTCCAGAAAAATTTGATCTTTTCTTGATATGGTCATATATTTTCATTCATAAAAATTTATGTGCATAAATTAACCTTAAAAGTATTGTAGTGTTAAAAATCTATACGCGCTGGTATGACGTAAAGTTAATTGACCGTGAAAATAATAATGCGATTATATTATGCGAATTTAATACAAAAAAGAAAACAAAAAAAATTAATAATTTTTTTGTTTGAGAATAGAAACGGAAATTTATCATAAAATATAATTACAAATTAATTATAATTTGTTTTTTTTTGTTTATCAATAATCAATTTTACATTTCAATCATAAAAACTAAAAAAAAAAAATGATGACTATTTCTTTTTCACAAACTATTTTTTATATATAGTATATAAAACGAAAATCCATTCGATATAAATACTATATATACACTTACTATATAATAATACTATATAGGTATATATATATATTTCATCCTCCCTGGGGCATTAATAGCCTTGTCCCACCATACGATGTTCATTATAGTGGAAAATTATTATGAATTAATTTTTTTTTTTTTTTGGTTTAACGCGCGAACGATTGACTTTTAAAAACCACTACTTGGCAAATTTTGACAATTTTTTTGTGTCATCCATAAAATGATTTGAATTTTGGACAAATTTTTGGACAAAAGACAACAAAAAATATATATATATATATATGAATATTGCGGACAAATCAAAATGATTTTAAATATTATTGGAAATATTGAAATATTTTCCATGTTTCCATATGTTACTGTAACATATATATATATATGTACATATAAAAATATAATTCAATGTTAATAATAATATCAAAAATCAACCCCCAAAAAAATCAAACTAAAACCCTAACCCCCCCACAAAAAAAGGGCTATGATGATTCTGTGTATTATGTAACCTTACCGAACATTCCCCCCTCCCCCCCAAACACTCCTTCACCTGCCATATAACAAAATAAAACAAAAAACACGTACAAAATAATTAACTTTTTCTTTTGTAACATTTTTTTTTTTCGTAAAATTACTATGCGCGCCCTTGAATTTTTTTTTTTTGTATTTTATGTTTTATGTTTTTTTTTTGAAAAGCATAAGAAAAAAAACAACATACACACACACAAAAACATACAACACACAATTTTAAAAAAAAATATTCTCAATGAATTGGAAAATAAAAAAATTAAAAAAATTGAGTAGCATATTTTATATATATGTACGAACTCGACAACACCAAGTAATAGAAAAAAAAAAATCGCATGCCATATTGTGATATATATGTACATATAAATATCATATATATATATATGGGTATATGAGTTATATATATATATATTTAAATATTAAACAGACCAGAGTTGTACTTATCAATAAAATATGATCCTACTCAACTCAAGCTATATATACTATTTATGATAATTGGTTTGAAAAATTAATTCTATATATATACTACATTTATATATATACTATATGTGCAATATATTACTACAAATTTGCATATATATATATATATATATATATATATATAATTATATTAAACAAATTTTAAGATGAATTTTCTGTAAAATGTAAAAATATCATTGCATATAAATATATATGTACATATATACATATATATCGTGTTAATGAAACAGAATAATTAATAAATATACGAGGATGAATTTTTTATATATATATATATATATATATATATCTTCCTAATCTCCCAGATGAACTTATATATATATATATATATATGTAGTATAAATATACTATTTAGTATATATATAGTTAGAATTAGAATTAGAATTGAAATGGCTCCGAAGCGAAATTTACCCATTCCATACACCTTTCTGTGGTATCCCACTAAGTACGGCTAAAACAGCTATCAATAAATGGTTATCCTCTACTAGGGAAAACATCTGGCACTCCACTCCTGGGTGCACACATTCCAAGATGTTTATTCCTACCATTTCCAGGAAAAGAACCTCACTGGACACTGTCACCTGAACTACCACCTCAGGAAGTTCGACAGGTCCCTGTCATCCACATGTAGAACCTGCAATGATGACGAGAAGTCAGCCCTACACGTTCTTCGCAAATTCGTAGAGCTTTCACATAAGAGATTTAAAACTCTAGGTCACTGGTTCCCCACATCTATGAACATCACGTCCAGCTCACTAAGAACTCTACTCAATTTCATTTGCAGTCTGAGCTTCTTTAGTGAACTCTAAGAAATATGGGTACTACAATAGGTCAATTAATGGCCGCGGTGGTTTTTGGGTTACATTAATGCCCAGCCCTTACTTTAATTCTAATTCTAATTTATATAGTTAACACGCGTTCACTGCCCATTGACCCCGATTTTGTTGTGTATACACCCATATATACGCGGCCCCCAACACTATAAATATTTAATAAAATATTAAAAAAATATATTAAAATTTTGGATTTTATTGTGCATAATATTAAATTGAATTTAGAAATCCATATATGATGCAATATAAAAAAGTATGTACGAGTAAACTCGAGTATACCTGGTCCAATGGAGACACACCGTTTTATTTCGGATTGTGGCCATAGCTAACGAGTATATTACTCGTATATATATAGTTGACATCAGTGAACGTGTTAATATTATTATTAAGCATGTCCTGAAATTATTATATATAGAAATAATATTATCCTGATGTTATAATATATATTAACCCTTTGAGTCGGCGCGTACACAATTGTGTACATCACTTTGTATGGCGTATTGGTAATTTTGTATTGGTAATTTGTTCTTTGGAGTATATGTGTATAAGACCAAATAGAGAACAGTCCAAAGAACAAAATAAAAGAACAAAAACCAATTTGAATGAGTCCAACATGAACAAATTTCAATTCTACGGGCCAAACAAAGTGATGTACGCTTGTGTACCAACTCAAAGGGTTAATTGTATACTATTATAATATACACAGTGAAAATTGTTCGTATTAAATTATCCATTTTCCATACGCACGTTATTCATCAAGGACATTTAAAAAAACACAAAGACAAAAATTAATTATTTTGATTTTATTTTCAAAAAAAAGTCTTAAAAAAAAATTTAAACATGTTTGCGACTGCGTAACAACAACAATAAAATATATATATATATATATAACATTTTTTATCATAATTTAACACGTTGACGGGACACAAAAAACATTACGTGATTCAGCTAAAGCTGGAACACAAAAGATCACATGATCGGTCCACCGCAATTGCGTAAAAGTAGGTGTCCACCGCAAAAGTAGGTGTCCGCGAACGTGTTAATAATTAATTATTAATAATTATTATATTAATTTTTTTCTCTTTTATTCGTAAATGTTATATACGACAAAAATTTTTTTTGTTATACTACAATAATATTCGGTTTTTTATAATACCACAAATTTTTTAAATAATAAATACTAAAAAACCAACCATCATTTATATACTACATAAAATACTATATACATATAATATTTTTTGCTATTATATACATATATATAGATTCAATAAACTTCCAATATTTATTTAATAAATATATTAGTTTCGAATAAATATTATTTTCAATTTGATTATTTATGATTTTTATGCGATTATAATTATTTTTTATATTAATTATTAAATTTTAAATTAATCGGATATTCCGCAATTATACAAATCTATATATATATATATATTTAAGTTAAGTATATATATATATATATATATATATATAATTGGATTTTACATATTTTATATGAATCTTTAAATTTCAGTTAAATATAATTAAATAAGATAAATTAAATGTTAAATTTTTAAGATTGTGCATATAAAAAGAGAAAAAAAAAAAGCATTTGCGAAACCGGTTATTGCTTGACAACAAACAACAACAACAAACAACAACAATGAAAACATATATATATATATATTAAATTGGTTTTACCTATTATAAATATATATATATATATATATTTCTGTTGTCGCAAAAACCTTTATTGCATAATAAATGAAATGTTTCAAAATCATAAATTGTCAAACATGTGTATATACATTTATTGTATGCTGCTATTTATATAGAATTAAATTTTTTGCCATACCACCAGTTACTACATGCAACGAACTATACATTATAGAAGCCTAAAGAGGTTATGTTTTCATATAAATGATTGGCCCCAACATCTGACATTGACGCTGGGGTAAAATGACAGTTTCGAATAAATATTATTTTGCATTTGATTATTAAATTAATAATTAAGCCATGTACTATTTGGTGTAATAATGAAAGTCGTGACGTCATTCAGGCTTGTCAAATTTTTTATTGCTTTCTAAGAACAAAATCGTCGAAATATTATTTAAATTATAATTAATTATAAATTATAAATAAATAAATAAATTATGCAATAAAAAATTTGAGAATAAAGAGTGACGTCACGACTTTCATTATTACACCGAATAGTACATGCCTTAAGCATAAAATTTATATCCGCCAACTGTCATTTTACCCCAGCGTCACTGTCAGATGTTGGACCCCGAATTCTAACCTCTCTTAAGCCTTCTATAGTATATAGTTCGTTGGTTACATGTAATCAATTTTCAAATAAAATTTCAATATTTATAGTTTTCAATAGAAATATTTTATTTGAAAATCATTTTGTCAATTATAGAATTAATCCATTTAATAAATTTCAATTATATACATTTAATCATTTTTCAAATAGTATTAATCATTTTGTCAATTGTAATTAATCCTTTTTCAAATTTTTTTTTTATGGCTAAAAAGCTTTGAACTTGCACATATAGTAGAACAACAAAAATGATTATTAAATAAATAATCATACTGAAGTTTATAATCAAAGCCATATAAACCCAGAGGATGGTAAGTATAGCCAATGATATGCGCGCGCGCGCTCCCTTTAGGCAAAAATTAGTTACTAACACAAATAATACTGGCCGATTGGCGTGCATGCCTCTAGTAGGCTATGGGTATACCCCCGTTCAACCATTCGTGTCGGGGGCATAGACTTTAGGCCGCGTGACTTTTGGCCGCGTAGAACAAAATGAAGGCGGTCTAAAGTCATTCTTAATCAATGGTGTATTCGTTTCTCAAAAAAATGTTCCCTTTTCCATTTTCCAAAATGACTTTAGGCCGCGCGGTCTAAAGTCAGTTTCCGCGCGGTCTAAAGTCAGTTTTTATCGCGGTCTAAAGTCACGCGGCCTAAATTCAGGGAGCCATTCGTGTCGTATATTTGCCTGATAACAAAACACCAGAAGAAACATTATTAGTAGTGCATTTAATCTGCGAGTGTCCGGCGCTGGCCAGGGCCAGACTTTGTTCACTCTCGGCAGTACCTTCTTTAAATGCGTTAAGCGATAACAAGACCTGTTGATATGATCCGTTTCTTGAACGCCACGAGATGGCACTAACAATCACCCCCACTTGCGATATTCACAAACACTTGTTGGTCGTGAGAATGAGTATGGTATCAAAAAACGGCGATATTGCGTTAATTTGATTATCTGCTGGAGAGTAGTAGTCGCCAGGACTCGCCACTTACACCAACCAACCAACCAACACAAATAAAACAATTTTTGCTTTCCTTTTTATATATATATATATATAATTCTGGCGAGTAATTCGTAGAATTTTTTTTGTAGCTAGTGAATTTGTTTTGTCCATAAATCTATTATCTTTTTTCACTGGAAGCGAAGTTATATACTTTTCCGGTGTATACTTTTTTTTTTAGTATACTTACAGAAGTAGTTCTACTTTCTACTACACGTTTCTGATGTGGATGGTATACATGCATGTGAATGTGTAGATATATATGTGTAATTAAGGATTTCAAAAAACCAACACCAAATCAACCCCTGAAACCCATGAGTGTTGATAATAAGAAAATCGCATTTTTTTTTTTAGTTGCTATATATTTTGTTATCAAAATTACAACAAACCCCCTTTATTATTATTTATGATCAAAATATTAAATTATAATAGTATTTTTTATTATCATTTTGATATATAAATACGTGGATGTGTGTGTGTGTTTTTTGTCGCTGCGGTTAATATATTTATCAGAATTTGATTTATACACGAGATTTTTGTTGTTGTTGTTGTTGCTTCTTAATATTTATTTTTTTTTTCTGTTGTTTGTTTGTTTGTTTGTTTGTTGTTGTTGTTGTTGTTGTTGGTTGATATTATATATTTAAATCATTTTGTGAATTGTGGTGATATGATGTCAGTCAGACACAAAGAGAGAGAGAGAGAGAGAGAAAAAAAAAGAAAAAAATTTTGTGTTTATTTAAAATATATTTTTTGTATTGTGGTGTAAAGTTAGTCGCAGTTATATGTCAGTTTAATGCGGGCGCGCACAGTCCATTAGTTAACGGGCGCGCGATCGTCACACAAAAAAAAAAAAAAAAAAACGAAAAAAAAAACAAACAAATTTTTTATAGTAAAATATTTTTTTGTAAATTAAAAATTTAATTTTAATTTTAATTTTTTTTTGTTAAGTAATTTTTTTTTTTAACCGGGGGGGTTTTTTTTTTGGTTAATAATTTTTTTTATGCGTTGCACTTTTTTTTGGTTTTTATGTGTTTAAATTTTTTTTTTCGAAAAACTAAAAAAAAAAATTCAAAAAGTTACAAAAAAAAAAAAAAAATTTTAATTTAGAAAAATTAAAATTTAATTAAAATGTTTTAGTTTTTTTTTTAAACAAACCCACAAAAAAAAAAAATCCTTCTCTGTGTAATTATAAGGTGAGAGAAATGGAAAAAAAAAGTGTGAAGTTTTTTTTTTTTTTTGAATTTTTGAATTTTTGGGATGTTTTTTTTTTATTTTTGGGTGTAAAATATTAAAAATTATATAGAAAAAAAAAAAATTAAATTAAATTAAATGTAATAAAAATGTTGTTTAAATATAAAAATTGAAATAATTAAAATTTTTTGTTATATATTAATAATTAAATAAATAATATTCGAGTTTTAATATGATTTCATTTAGCAAAATTAATTTTTCCCAATTTTCAATTCAAAGTACATTCAAATTCAAAGTATAAATATACTTTTCCGTGTATACCACCCCATCAGAGAAAGAAATGCGCGTTAATTTTGCACATAAATTAAAATTAATTAATTAATTTAAAAAAAAATAAATAAAATAAAATAAATTAAATATAAAAAAAAACCAGAAATTTTAAAATCCAAAGAAATATAATTAAAAAAAAAAAAAATATTTAAACATAAAAAAAAAATAATTTAATGATGATGAATATGCAAAAAAAAATTATAGATGGTGTGTTTCTTATATTTACGCTCAGACCCAGTCTGATCAATCACCTAATTAATCTGAAACTTTGTTCTTATATTTCTGCTCTGATCAATCTGATGGCTGTGTTATTCTTATTTCAATTTCAAATTAGTCAGATTTGATTCTTTTTTTTTTGATCGGAGAATTCGTTCATATATTTTTTTCAAATTTATTATATATTTGTTTGTGGCTAACTTTTGTGCTAGATTTTAGTGTGTTATGGCCAACGAATTAGAAATATATGGAAGGAGCATAAGAAAAATAATTGAAACCTGTACGGGTATATAGTTGTCTCGCTCTTTAGGTCGCCACTCTGTCAAAATTTTATAAACGGCTAAAAAGGACAAAACTAGATTTTTCTTCTAATCCGGGGATCGCTAAAATTATGCAATTATTTTTGAATGCTATGAAAAAAGAAAAAAAAATGAAAGGGTTTTTTAAAAAATTTTTTTTTACTAACTTTTTACTTTGACAGAATGGCGACCCTAAAGAAAGAGAAATACGAATTTCTTGGCTTCACAAACACTTTGTGAGAAATATTAATTTTTCAATGTGTTAGATAGAGATTGCAAATTTATGCTCCTTCCATATATATTTCTAATTCGTTGGTTATGGCTAACACTAATTATCAGATTTTCATTTATCAATAAATTTTTTTTAACTAATTTTTTCTAATTAATAATAATTTTTTTTTGTTTTTTTTTTGTAAATTAATAACAAATAAAATATTATAAAAAAAAAAAAAGTATAATATTTAATGAAAAAAATATTACAGAAATTGTTATATTTAAATTTGAAAAATAATTTCGTAAAATTTGAGAAAATTCCCCAGAGTTGCACGGCCCCGATCAATATTTTCCATTTTACCCGGCAAACATTTTAGAATTTTTTTATCTGAACTTTACTATTTTCTTATTTATCAACACTCGCGCGACAGATTAATCTGATTTCGGATTTGAAAAAATTCGTCCTTAAAAAAATCCTTTATATATTAATCACAAACTATAATAAAACTATGGTATACCCAGACGAGATTATATTAGGTCTGGTTCCACAATTTTCTGGCTCCACAAAGAGTACAAAAAAATGCGAGATAATTTTGGGGAAAAAATGTAGAAAAAATTTCGAATAGAAAAATTGAAAGAGAAAAACCCCGAATTTCTCTACTAACTTTTCATTCTATATATACATTTTCCAGAATTATCTATAATTTTCTTACTTTGTGGAGCCAGAAAATTTTGAGACAAAAAAAAAAAATGAAAAATGGTATTCCGACTCTGAGTCGATATCGAATACATACACGATATCGAAATCTAACGATAAATTTGCTATTTGGAATTTCAATCATAATACGATTTGATCGAGTATAAAACGATAAATTTCATTCGTTGTTAAGAGGGTATTTTGGTTATAAAAGCCGAGTACACGCTGCTCTTCTTTTTGCTAAACTAAATTAAATTAGTAGAGATAAATAATGAAGCTTTAATAATTAGTAATTCATTAATAATTAATTACTTATTAATATTTAATAATTTGAAGTTAAATTTTTATATATGGAAAATTTAGTTTAGCCAAGAGCAGCGTGTTACTAGGCTTAACTATATAATTTGAAATATAATTTGAAATTATTTATTGTCATATATATATACATAATTTGACATTTATTATTAAAGTATAAAATCTACTAATTTTTCAAATAATTTCGATACGAATTTTTTTATTTGGAGAATCATCATCGAAATTTTTTACTCGAACTCCGAGAATCCGAGCCCAGTTTTATTATATATAGTTTGTGGATATAATTATATATAAAATTTGTCAGATTTAAATTTTAGTATATAATATTTTTTTTTTATAAATTGAATTTTAATTAATTTAACAAAATCATTTTTTTAAATATTTATTTATTTATACCAAAACAAAGGTAACAACAAATTCCTAATATAATCTATAGAATTAATCCTGTTTTTTTTTTTTTCAAATTAGAATTATCTATAAAATCAATTTATAAATTAAAATATTCTTTAAAATTTTATATATACTTCTTGTATAGTTGGAATAACATAAAATTGATTTTGTGACTATATCCACAGCTATACGTGACTATCCTATATATATCTATCCACAGCTATACGTGACTATCCACAACACAAATAATTTTTCAAAGATCATTATTTTTATACTATATAGAAATTTCCATTATATAGAGATTTTCTTTTTCCAATATTATAATAATGTGATACGAGTTTTAATCACAAATCACACTTTATGGTGATTCCAAATTATTATACTGGAATATCTTATAATGGCGGGCATTTTTCGCAATGGCGCGCATATTTTTTAACAATATTATAATTTCATAAATTCCCCGTAGTATTTATATAGTAAATAAAATGCGATAAAATACGAATTCAAAATTTTATTGAAGAAAAATGATTAAAAATATTTTGAAAAATGACTAATTTATAATGAAAATTAAATAATGAAAAATTATAAATCAAATTTTTAATAATTATGATTCAAATTATTCTTGGGTTTATTAAGGGTTTGATTAATATAATTATATAATGTTACATTTAAATGATTTCGTAAAGTGGTTTTTAAGTGTTGCCAAATTTTGTGTTGAAATTTAATTAATTTTATATAATATAATTTTTTAACATCAGATAAATTAATCTACAATTTAAAATTTATATATAAAAATAAATAAATAAATAAATAATTAGTTGAAATTTTTTTTTTTTTTTTAAATTAATATAAATAATAAACAAATAAAAAAAAATTATAATAGTTAAAAACAACTTCATATTATTAATAAATTTATTTACTTAATTTTGATTTTTTTTTTCCCGACTTCTTCTTCTTCTTCATTTTTAAGTACATCATAAAAAATAAAAAAAAAAAAATATTTTCGTTTTTATTATTTATCTAATTTGCAAAAAAAAAGAAAAACGAACCAAAAAAAAAATTAAATTTAAATTTTTTCTCAAAAAAAAATTTTGTTGTGTATCATTTTTTTTTTATATATATATATGAATTTTTATTTGGCCAAAATCTGCCAGAAATTGACGTAAATTATATTATAAATAAAATATACATATATATATATATATATATAAAAAATAAATAAAATAAAGTTAATAAAAAAATAAATAAACTGACTGATAAGATGCCAGTTTTTAATATTATATCACGTCGACAGCAAAAGGTAAGAATTTATATTTTATTTATTATTTACATAATTTATATATATATATATATATTTCTTATTATTGTTATTATTTTAAGTTAACGTATGTTAAACAAAACATTAACCCATTTTATCCCATAGTACCAATTTTGGTACAGAGTTTTAGATGTCCCTACTGCAAGCTATGAAATATTGTATTGGACTCAAACCACTAACATAATATTACTGTTAGATGTCCCCTACAATGTATATATTTGCGGGAATTCCAGATTTATTTCAGGTTCAGGCAAACGGAATATTTTTTTCTTGTTTTGGTATAATTTTCAATTGTGTAATGGAATTTGAAAAGTGTCGTTAAAAATAAAGTGTGTGGAATTTTTATTTGGTATAGTTTGTGTTGGATTTACTTTTGAAAAGTTCAAATAAATCCCAAGGATATAACTAAAGACAAATAAAAGTTGTCTTTTTGGTAAATTTTTTTCTATTTTAATGTTTTCTTTAAAAATGTTGCCGATTTTGTTTATTTTACCATTAAACTTTAATATTTTCATAAAAAAAAAACTGATTTATTTCCGATTGGTGTTCCTTGGCATTTAATGGGTTAAGACGCCAGCCAAGCATACAGAAAAATTTACGCACTTGGATAAGTTTTTTTTGGGTTTCAAAAAAAATAAAAAAAATTATTAGACAGACAAACAGACAAATAAATATTTAATTATCTATTTTTCAATTTTCTGTATTCTATATAATCATAAATTTACTTTTATTATTATTAATTTATCGACTATTATCGACTAATTTACTAAAATATCGACTAATTTACTAATTTACTTCTTGTGAAAGTAAATTACAAAATTACAAAATTAAAAAAAAAAAAACAGGACAAATTAATATTATCTCGCACAACTTAACTAACTGCGCAGTAGTTTTATAATCAAAAGCTTTTACATTATTATTTTACTTCTTATCTTTTACATTCTTAATGATTATTATCATTATTATTATGTTTCGGTGAAAGAAAAATTAGCATACCTAATTTATTATCTTCCGAAATTTTATAGAAATTGTTATATTACTCAGATTGTGGGGAGGAGGGGGGGGGGGGGGGGTTAGTTATTGGGGGTTGGTTTTTGTTATAGTATTTTAAGGCACAATTTGGTTGACTTTAATTGATCGTGTTTAAACTTTTAACTTTTATGAACTGCGCTAGCGTAAAAAAAAACCAATCAGACTTTGCACAACAATTATTGTGTAGGCGCAGCTTGTTAGATTTTTTTTTCATCATATTCGGTTTTCATAATTTTTTTTTGTGGTGGTGTGATTTTCCACCCAAAATTTGTTTTACCTCCAAGTGTTTTAAAATTTCATTTTTTTTTTGCCAAACATAATATTTAAATTGTCTATTAGGCGGCGCTGGTTTGTATAAATTTTTCAACATTTTTTTTTTAGTGTTGAAAATCATCGCTAGCTGCTGGGTATTTTCTGTAACTGATGCTGGGGGTATTGGATTCTGGCTTAAATTGATTTCAGTTGAAACTTTTTTTCAAGTTATACCACAAACACTACTATATCGATTTTAAAGGCTGCAAATTGTATACGCGCCCGTTTGTTAGTGTTGTATAGATTAGATTAGATTTAAATACAGAGACGGACACATAGGCGCCTGGTCACTGCAGCCATAATAGTCTTATTGTGACACAACTCTTGATTACTCGTCTGCCAAACCTATGATAAAGCCGCGTATAGGTTCGACAGATGAAGGTTCTATGTTTCCGATGGACCGATGATGATGTACATATATATATATAGCTATGACGATGTGTAAGCCTCTTGTTGATAAGGACCATACATTCGCATAGAAGATGTTCTGCCGTTTCTTCTTCGTCTGGGCAAAAATCTGCGCATTGTAACAGTAACAGTGTTGTGTAAAATTGTTATATAGCGCATAAATTTATGTTCTTTAGGCCATTTTGGTTCTGAGCCCCTCATATACATACATATATATATGTAAATATCAAATTATGTTTAAAGGATTGTAATTCGATCTATGTTAATTTAAAAAATAAAAAAAAAAATATCATAATCCAAAATTTTTATAATTATACATAAATTTTAAATATATCATTTTTCCAACACAGAAAAACAATTTAAAATATTAAAAAATTTAAAAAAAAAAAAAAAAGAAATTAATCATAAATTTTTAGAATTTTTTTTTATTATATGCGGGTTTTATGTTGCGGTGTAAAAAAAAAAAATGCTGATTAAGTTATATATTATAAATATATATTTCAGAATTTATAGCTCAAAAGTATAAAGAGTGTAAAAGTAAAATATATATATATGAGGGGCCTAGTTACAAAACTAAATAAGTCCACCTTAAGTGATTTTCGGCCAAAATGGAAAATACTTCTGTACGGCTTCAGCACTGTGCTATTTTGTTGTATTTAATTTTTTTTATTATTATTAATTTAATAATGTTTTCATAAAATATAAATATTAATCGCAATTACTTGCTGATATTTGATTTTGAAATTTGGATATCGAGACTTTTGCAACTTTACTTATTTGGAGCTTATTAAGTTTTGAAAAATGCAAGTGACGAGTTTGGTAGTTTTGAAAATTAAAAAAAAAAATGGATACAGTTAGTTTTGAAAAAAAATCCTTTAATTTAATTAAGAAAAAATAATAAAAATTCATTTTTTTTTTTTAATAACACCAAAATTAATCATTAAGTTTCTAAATACGGCATTCAGTAGTTACATCTGCATTATATCACATTAAGCACATCCTATAAAAAAAACCATTGCAATCTGAAAAAATTCGAAAAAATTGACTTACTTAGTTTTGCAACTAGGCCCCTCATATATAATATTTAAGGTATGACATTTATTTTTTTGTGTTTGTTTTGTTTTTTGAATTAATGAACACATTTTTTAATTAAGTTTTTTTATATTTGTTGTTGAATTATTTACAATTATAGATGTCAACAATATATATATATACTATACATATGTTTCTAAAATAATAAACTATATATAATATATTAATAATTAATTCATATTGTTAACTATATATGTATATATATATATATATATATATATATATGTTCACCAGTTGTAAAACATATACCCATCCAGAGTTTGTTCAAATAATATATATATATACATTATGTTTTTTGTATACTGCATTAGTAAAGCATAAAATTACAGCACAGGCATCAGTACCATTTTCAAATTGGTATACTGGCCTGGCTGTAATTATGTAAAACTTTAAATTCCTTTATTACTGGCGTATATTTACTTGTTATATGGTGTGGTATACTTAAAAATATTTTAATCTCATTATTGGTACAACTATATGGGTATAATGGAGTAATTTATGTATTTACCACCGCAAAGTAATGAAATTTTTTGAATTTACTATACAAAATAACTGCATTACAAAAATAGTACTTTATACATTTTATTTGGTGACGTATACTTTGAAGTAATTTTTATGGAATTACTTATAGAAATATACTTCAAAGTATTTCTAAGTTAATTCCACTAAATATTTTAATTACTATATCATTACTGTAATGGTATAATGGAGTAATTTATGTATTTACCACCGCAAAGTAATGAAATTTTTTGAATTTATACTAATTAACTGCATTACAAAAATAGTACTTTACACATTTTATTTGGTGACGTATACTTTGAAGTAATTTTTATGGAATTACTTATAGAAATATACATCAAAATATATATATATTCTTACACACACACCATAAAATGTAAAAAAATTATGTATATAATGCAGTATATATAATAATTCAAAAATTTAATTACTTTTGGTGTAATGCATTACTCAATTACCATTTATATATAGTAATACCCAAATAATGGAGTATAATTAAAATATTTAAGAACACAGTGTGAGTATAATTACTTTTTTTTTTTTTTGTTGTTGGAAAGTATTTACAGTTTATAGCATTTAGAGTCGGTATTATGGGATATTAGTATTGCATTACTTTTAATTTTTAAAAATGCATTTATTTAACAACTCTCCCTGATGGAAACATATTAATTTTTAGTTTTAATATCTCATAAAAAAATAAATAAATAAATAATATGAAATATTATGAATTTTAATAATGTAATAAATAATATTTTTATTTTAATTATATTATATATATGTAAATATATACAGTGACTCACAGTGAAAATGGTCCAATGTAATTTTTCTAATTCCAATTTAAGATGGACCATTTTCACTGTGATGTCGTATTTGTTTTATTAAATGACATTACGCAAGTATTAAACTATAAAAATCTACATGTTTCATTTTTTTCTTCCCCTATTGGTTTTTCAAGATTTTTTTTTTATAATTTTGATTTTTTTTGTTAAAGGTGGACCATTTTCACTGTGAGTCACTGTATGTATAATGTAAAATGTTTAAAAAAAATTTCTGTAAATTGGAAATTTTTTTTATATATACATATATATGCTGTTATGTACTTCGTTATTTAACCTCCCACAATATGATTTTTTTTTATTTTTATACGCATATATATATAATTACTATATATATATACCCACCCCTTATTCAAAAATTGTATATATATATAATGATTTAATTTTAATGATATATATATATATATGTATATTAATATCTAGGATAAATGCATTACACTGTCTATAATACTATATGTAAAATAGTAATTTAACCCTTTGACCTCATCTGACGTATCAGAACGTCATGCATTAATTTGGGGCAAAGTCGTATATGACGTTCTGGTACGTCATTGAAACTGGAGACAATATTTAATTAAAGTTAATCCCAATATCATTTATATTCATGAAATAAATGAATTCTTGCATAAAATCTATAATGCTCTTACAAATTACTCTATTCTCTAATACCAATTTCTTTTCTAAACAATATTTTTTCTACACCACACCATATGGTGGGAATTGTCAAAAATCTGTGGTGTAGGAAAGTGTAAGATCTGAAAAAAACATACTTTTTTTTTTACACCCTGGACAAAATTCTTTATAATTTTAAATTTTTATATCCTTTTTTTTTTTTCATAATTTGTGAATAAAACATTATTTAATTGACGAATAGTATTATATTTCCACCTAAAAAAGTTAAAAAAAAAAAAAAAATTAATTACATCTCTACTTTCTACACCTTCAAATTTGAGGGGGTGTAGAAAAGTGTAAACTTTTTCTAGGCGCCGATTTAAAAAATGGTTGTAGAAAGAGTAGAAGGTGTATAGTCATAAGAACGCAAAAATTTTCTACACCATATGGAGATGGAGGGTGATGTAAGAAGGGTGTAAGAAAGTGTGTCTGAAAAGAAATTGGTTGAAATGAGTTTGGCTTTTTTTGAATAATAGTTTTCGGTATATGGAGTTTCTAAATAATTAAATGTGCTCTAAATGCAAAAAAAAATTCAAATAAATGTGCGGCCAAAGGGTTAAATTAAGAAAAATATATATATATATATATTCTAAGTCAATTTTATTAGAGAGAGATGCGATAAAAGGTTCAACGAATTAAAATCCTATGGCCACTATATGAACTATGGACCATCATATATATTTAATTCAATATATTAAATGGATATTATACTTATAATATTATATCCTTGGATATTATTTCCCCGGTTTTTCCTAAAAATAATTTCCATAATATATATATATACAAAATGGTCCATGGACTGACTATATATACTTTTTGTGTACGTATATTTATATATACATATATAGAAAATCTATATACTTTACTTATATTTACTATCATTTTTTATAGATAAATAATATATATGTCTAATGGAATTAAATATATAGTAGTTCACATATGGAATTTTAATTTTGTTGGGATGCCTTTTATTGCATCGCCCTATACAAATTTTATATACTATATATAATGTGTTATATATATAAATTGTACACTTCTTATATATATATATTTACTTTTTCACATATAATAATAATTTCATTTGTCCGCACATATTTATATATACGACAATTTATAATATATAGCATTTTCCAGTCAAAATAGTCTTTTTAAATTTCAAATTAGTCTTTTCAAAAAAATCATATTAGTCGCGTACACACACACAAAACACTGAATTTAATTTTGTAAAATGACAAATACATATAATTTGATTTTACTTGAAAAGACTAATTTTGAAATTTAAAAAAGACTATTTTGACTCGAAAATGCTATATTTATCATTAATATTTACTATATTATATAATTTACTATTATATTTATATATATAATTTCTATAATTTAATAAGATAAATTTTTTATATATATAAAAATGATTATATAAATATTTTTTTTTTTTTTTTCAAAATACAAAAATTCGGATATTTGATTAAAAAAAAAAAGGACATTATAATATAAAATTTATAAAATTATATTTTATTTTATTTGACCGAATTTTGTATTACATATATATACCAAATAAATTTTTTTATATCTGACACATTTCTAAGGTAAATTTATATATATATATATTTATATATAGCTTATTTAATTCAGCTTATAATATTATATAACTATAACTTTAATGATATATGCAACAAGATATATATATATAAATTTTGAATATTTGGAAAAAAAATACTATAATTTGTACAAAGAGAATTATATGTATAACTATGAAAATGATTAATTTACAATAACATTATAAATATAAAAATGTAAGATTTTCCAATTAAGTTCTCTAATAATTATTAATTTAATTATAAGTATTTTTCCAAATATTCATCATTCTTTTTTAGTTAATTATTATAATATTAAATCAATGATCAATAATACATTTTTGTTTTTGGTAAAATATATATATATATATATATATATATATATATATATATTATATATTACGAGTATAAACTAAATTTCAATATTATTATATATAGTATAGAGATATTAAAAAATTAACTTATATATATTTATATATAAATATTATACAAAATGGAAAACTTGACCCAAATTTCTTTAGTAATAATTAAAATATATATAAATAAAAAAAAAATTGTACGTGATATTATATAAAAAAATAATTGTATATACGAGAGTATTACAATATATATATACTTGATATATATATATATATCATAAAACGCGATATTGTATATTGGTAATTTTATTGTGCAAAGCATATCAATTAATTTATTATTATTATATATTATATACTTAGGGGGGTTTTATTCAAGATATATATACCTATATATATACTTATACTACCAGAGTCTAAGAAGCTATAATTAAGCAAGTTTTCAAACACACAACACAGAAATATATACATATACAGTTGCTCACAAAAGTATCCGGCCACTTCTTTTATTCAGTAGAATAAATCTTAGTCGTTAAGTTTTAAATATCAGAAAACAAATAATTATTATTTTTTAACATTATTTAGTCTTGTAATTTATAATCCAATCATAGAAATATCAAAATTAAATATACTTCAGAAAAAATCGACAACCAAACAATTAAGTACATAATTCGGAAATGCAATTTTTCTCGAAAGGCGCACTATTTGGAAACTATTTGGTAACTAAACTTACTTTGGGGAAGTCCCCCGTATGCATACACACTTAGTGGCCGACTTTAGTGTAAATTGTTTTATGAGTTCGGACAGCTATGTAAGTTTTTCTGATAATTAATTCATTTTTCTAATATGTTTCTCTAGTATTATAAAGTGCGTTAGTAAAGGCTTTTTATTGCCAATATTAAAAAAAATACTTAATTGAAAATGAAGTGAAAAACATTAAATATTTTGAACCAAGTAGGGTGGCCGGATACTTTTGTGAGCAACTGTAAATAAATAACAATTTGTTATATTTGAAAAATTGGCAAAAATTTCTTATCATGAGCCGTTTTCTTTGAAAGTGGTGTAAGTCCATTTTTGACGCACAAAGTTAGTTAATGATAACAATGAATGCAATTTTCGATGAGCTTTTTATCTATTATAAGAGTTCCCAAAAAAAAACCTTTAAAATTTTCATTATCTTGTCAATATAAAATTAAATAGTTAATGAAATTACAAATATATTTATACTTTGAAAATGGTGTAAGTCCACTTTCCGCAAAGGCATATTATTTAGTTCAAAAATTATACAATATAATTTCTCTACTACATTGTTATATGTGTTAGCCATACTGTTAATGACATTATAACAGTTTGCGTAGTTCACCAGAATTTCGGTATTTCCCCGTTTATTGTAGAGTTAATTTATATAATGTATATATAATGTAAACTTATTAACTTGAAGTAAATAATTTTATAAAAATTGTGCAATATTATAATAATAAATTTAATAGAAAGAAAATTATACAATCAATTTCGAGCTAAGCTCAGATAATTTCATTGAAAAATTGGTTTGTTCCAAATAAAATCCCATATTTAATATCTCATAAATGAATGATTTTCACATTGTGTTGATTTTGAAAGTGGTGTAAGTCCATTTAAGGTCATCAAAAGTATAAATTTCTTTTAAATAATACTTTAAAAACGATCACATTATAAAAAACTTACATCAATTTAATATTTAAAAAACATAAAAAAAAAGCATATTACCATATACCAATATTTTTCAAACCAATCAAATGCAAACCCTTAAATATCTCCATATATAATAAAATATGGACTTACACCACTTTCAAAGAAAACGGCTCAAATTTTGAGTATAGCCAATATAAAAATATACTTTTACTAAAATTTTATATTTATTTATTTTTTTTTTCAATCAAAATTTTCCCCATCATCTCCAGGATATATAAATTTGTGTCATCTTCTATAATATATATAAATTGTATATATAAAATGACATTTATTTCTTTGCGATAAAAAAAAATATATCACAACATCATAGAGAGATGATATATATATATATAAACTCTATATATATACTCGTACAATATAAATTTAAATGAAATTTATATCAAAATGGGAAACTATATATTTTGTATTATTTCAAATAAAATTATATATAGTCGTCGTTCTGTGAAAACTAAGTCCATTTTTAGGGGAAAATGTGTTAAGTATATATACCAAAAAAGTATATATACCAATTACTAAAATTTCAAAGTATCATCACCTAAGAAAACTCCCTAAGTCCTCCTATACATATACAATTTAAGAGTTATTGCGAGTATGTATATGTAAAAAATCCTTTAAGTCCGCGATTTTATCTAATTTTTTTAAACAGTGAAAAGTCACTAAATGGGACTTAACTATAATATTTTTAGGGCTTTTTTTAAAAAAAAAATCCCTTATGTTAACGCTTTTCTGTCCGTCCGTCTGTCCGTCTGTCTGTCCGATGTAAACAATAAAAAGCAGTTATTTCACATAGTTACTGTACACACAAGTTCATGATAGACCCACCGATGGAAAGCATGATTTATTGAGAACCAGATGTAATTGATAGAATTTTAAAATTCGGCCGGTAGGCGGCGCTATTAGCATTTTGCCAAAATATCTTTTTCCGAATAAAAATGTAATTTTATATAGTAAATGTGCACCCAAAAATGACGTTTGACCACTCGTTGGAAAGGTATTTAAGATTAGAATACGATGTCAGTAACCATATTTCAAATTTATACCGCTAGAGGCGCTGAATATTAAAATATATAAAAATGTTGTTAATTTTTAAAATGCGATTTCCAATAGTCAATAAAACCCAAAATTTAGATTTAATGTCGCATATGAAAGGTAGAAAGTAGTAGTATAAAATCAACTAGATTACTATATATTATATAAATATTGCAAAGAAAATTTCTATATGTATATATGCAAAATTAGTAGTTGGGATAGTTGTGACAAGTCATACAAATCAACTTTATATGATTCCACTATACAGTTTTATATTTATTTATGTATATATAAATTTTATGTTTACCAAAAAAAAATTAATAATAATTGTAATATATATATATATATATAGTTTAAATAATATTTATTTAAATATATATATAAATAAATCTCATAAATATTTTGAATAATAATTTAATGTGTTAAATTAAAGAAAAAAAAGAGACATGAATTTAAAAAATTCAAAAATACAAATTATATAAACAAATTCTATATAATCTACAATATATATATATATATATTAATAATTCATAATATTTTTATTTTTGTGTATCACTTATATAGTGTAGACCGAGATCTTGTACACCTCTTGTAAAAGTATATTACTTTTATAAATATAAAATAAGTACATATATATGTATATATATGTATATATATAATGAAATGACACAATTATTTTGAAAGTGATCTATAAGTTAATTTTTATTTATGGTATTATATATGTATATACAATAAATATGCCTATTTATGTATACATTGTACGCCGTTTACACTATGGACATTTTCTTTAACAGAACATATATATATATATATAGAAAAAAATCACTGTTAAAGACAGAAATGTATCTGGGGGTGGATGATTTCTGTGCGTTTTGACAAAATTGTATAGACAGAAAGGTATATACTTATATATAGATTCTTTTTTAATTTCCAAAATGGATTTGGCAAATGAAATTTTAATCTTTCAGAATTTTCAGTAGAATAACAGAGTCCGCTTAATCAGGAAAGCTCCTCTCTGTTAAATTCCAGTTGTCTTTACTAATATATATATATATATTATATATATAGAAAGTTTAAAAAACATAATTTAATATGTTGTCGCATATATGTAAACGCTTAGGGTTAATAATAAAAAATTATTTAAAAAAAAATCAATTTATTTATCTGTAATATATATATACTCCTATAACTTATATAATATTTAGTTTAATATTATAGTCACAAATTTAAGAGTTAAAATTTTTAAATTTTATTTTTTGTATGTATAATAAAATTTTAACCATATATATTTAATTATTATATTTAATTATTTATTAAATTATTATTATTATTATAATTTTTTGAGATAGAAGATATATATATATATATATTTTTAGGGCTTTTTTTTAAAAAAAAAATCCCTTATGGTAACGCTTTTCTGTCCGTCCGTCTGTCCGTCTGTCTAAACAATAACAAGCAGTTATTTCACATAGTTACTGGTACACACAAGTTCATGATAGACCCACCAATGGAAAGCTTAATTCATTGAGAACCCGATGTAATTGATATAATTTTAAAATTCGGCCGGTAGACGGCGCTATTCACATTTTGCCAAAACATCTTTTTCCGCATAAAAATGTAATTTTATATAGTAAATGTGCACCCAAAAATAAAGTTTGACCACTCGTTGGAAAGGTATTTAAGAGTAGAATACGATGTCAGTAACCATATTTCAAATTTCTACCGCTAGAGGCGCTGAATGGTAAAATATATAAAATGTTAATTTTTAAAATGTGATTTCCAATAGTCAATAAACCCCTTAAAATTAAGTTTAATGTCGCATATGAAAGGTAATAAGTAGTAGTATAAAATCACAGTTGTTATAATTTTAGTTTCTGCCACTAGAGGGTGCAACATAATACCCAAAGTATGCATTTACAGTAGATAATTAAAATAAAACCCATAATTATAAAATTATTGATCAGTAGTTCGGCTGCGCGGCATTTTTATGTGTGTAAATGAATAAAGTAAATTTTGTAATATTTATGTATTTAATTTAATTTAATTTAATATTTTTTTTTTTTTCAAATTGGAATTACACGATTTTATATTTATGTATAAGTATATACATATATTTTTTTAAAATAAATTATATATAATTGACAAAATATATATTAATGTTAATTTATTGTTAAAATTTATTTGATTTTATATATTTATATATATATATATATATATATATATATATATATGTAACAATTATTTTACTACTCTAATAGTTTTAGTCAATATTTTTTTTTAAGATTAAAAGATTGAATTTAGAAATTTTATAATATATATATACATATATATGTATACATAATCAAAAAAAACATGTTAAAATTTTATTTAAAAAAAAAAAAAAAATTCAACTCTTTAACACGTTAATCGCCACGATAATTTCAATTTTCAGGTTTTTTGCTCCTGGTATAGGCTAAGCCTTAGCTAAGGAAAATACAGCAATTTATAGTTTGCGTCGGATATCAGTGACTGACATGGCCTTCTACTAAATCCCGTATGTCAGACATATATGTCTGACATGGCTCATGTAGAACTTCTTAGTGTCAGACACATATGACTGACGTGGGCGATTAACGTGTTAACTATAAATATGTACATTGGTTCACTTCTTTAGTAACCCAGAAAAAGGGTTTTTTTTTGGTCGCTTCAGGTATACTGCGTAAACCAGCGTTTAAGCCATATATAGCATATATATAGTCAACAAAAGTATATATTCAAACCTTCTTTATAGAGACTATATACAACAGAATCAAAAATTTGTATAGTAAAATATATAGTAGTCAATCTATAAGAAGGTTTGAATATATACTTTTGTTGACTATATATATGCTATATATGGCTTAAATGCTGGTTTACGCAGTACGTGAGCGATCAAAATCTCATCAAACAAAAGTATAATTTTAATTATATTAATTTGATTTTAGTCAATAAAAAGGTTTAGGCATCCGAAAACGCTCTTGAAATATATATATTAAATAAATGTGTTTAACTTTTTAACATTTAAACTATGTTATTTACCGTATACATAGTTTAATTTTGTCGTCAGACATTATGTCTGTAGAGGATGTGATGGCGAAAGGGAGACTACTATTCTGTGCTGCTACTATGCTCCCAAACTCATCCATATCTTCGGAATAAATGCTTCACGGTGCCGTCGTCTTCTTGCAGGGTTTCGAAGTTGGCAACCCCATAATCATTAAATTGGCAAAAAGGGAGTGGATGGCTCACAACCGCTCCAGCGGGATTGACATGAGGGTATTCAAACGACAATTGACCTACTTCTGGTCTAAGTGTACGAGTCCTTAACGGACTCATACCTCTTGCAATCAAGATTTAAATATTAATTTATTATGTGAGATCAAAGAAGAAGATCCCATATATATATCAGGTGTGAATCAACTTCATAAAAATATTATTATAGGTGGTATAGTCTCTTGAAAGGAAAGAAGATAATTTTTCGTAACATATTTCCTAACCAGATTAGATGCGGTTTATATATATATATTAAGATTTGATTAACAATATAACCGTGAATTGTAATATGTGTGTGTCATTCAAATAAAATCCTCTATAAAGGTTCATTATTATATAATATATACATATATATATATATAAGATATTGATGGTGATTTTGGTATACTGTATTGTATATAATAAATATACTTCGGATCCTATATATACATTTACTTCGATCCTATAATATACGAATAAAGAAACCATAATTATTTATTATATAAATCTAAAAAAAAAATTTCATCAAAAATTATGTAATAACTTTTATAGTTAACAAATAAAAAAAAAAAAGCATCACAACATATTTCGTATATATATATATATATACATATGTAATTAATATACATTAATTCTGTTTATAGTTCAAATTATCATTTATAATTTTTTTTTAAGTGAAATTATTACATATAAATATATATATACATATTTATTATAAATAAGTTATTAATTTATTTATTTATTTTTTCCGCTTCTCTGGTGTGTGTGTATTTTTTTTTTTTTTTTTGAGGCCTTCATGAATATTCCAAATTCAAATATTTATTATTCTTATTATTATTATTATTTAAAAAAAAAAAAAAAACTAAGTAAAAATAACCATCATATTTGTTAGATTATTATAAATTCTCTGGTTTGGTGATTGATATATAGACATGATGATGATTGGGGTATATATATGTTTAATTTATAATCAAGGGCTAATATATTATATATAGTTATTAATTAATTTATTTTTATATAATATATATATATATATACTATTTATACTATAAATGTGCGTGCTAGTAAAAATTTAAAAAATTAAGTATAATTTATATACTATATATTAATTTTAAATTTAACAAAATATTAAAATGATAATTTCAATTTGTAAATTTTTTATATATATAATATTGACAATATTTGTTCTGGCATATTTTACTTTCTGTTCTAACATTTTGCTATATATATATATATATATATATATATATATATATATATATATATATATTGGTACTAATGTATAGCTTTATTATCCCAGTTTCAATGAAAGTTGAAATTAGCACAAGTTGACATCGAGAAATGATACTCCAGAATGATAGTAATGTACAAATCTGTCAATTATGTGAAATTAGCACAAGTTGAAATCGAGAAATGATACTCCAGAATGATAGTAATGTACAAAACTGTTAATTATGTGAAATTAGCACCAGTTGACATCGAGAAATGATACTCCAGAATGATAGTAATGTACAAATCTGTGAAATTAGCACAAGTTGAAATCGAGAAATGATACTCCAGAATGATAGTAATGTACAAATCTGTCAATTATGTGAAATTAGCACAAGTTGAAATCGAGAAATGATACTCCAGAATGATAGTAATGTACAAAACTGTTAATTATGTGAAATTAGCACCAGTTGACATCGAGAAATGATACTCCAGAATGATAGTAATGTACAAATCTGTGAAATTAGCACAAGTTGAAATCGAGAAATGATACTCCAGAATGATAGTAATGTACAAAACTGTTAATTATGTGAAATTAGCGCCAGTTGACATCGAGAAATGATACTCCAGAATGATAGTAATGTGCAAAACTGTCAATTATGTGAAATTAGCACAAGTTGAAATCGAGACATGATACTCCATAATGATAGTAATGTACAAATCTGTCAATTATGTGAAAATAGCACAAGTTGACATCGAGAAATGATACTCCAGAATGATAGTAATGTACAAATCTGTCAACTATGTGAAAATAGCACAAGTTGACATCGAGAAATGATACTCCAGAATGATAGTAATGTACAAAACTGTTAATTATGTGAAATTAGCACCAGTTGACATCGAGAAATGATACTCCAGAATGATAGTAATGTACAAATCTGTGAAATTAGCACAAGTTGACATCGAGAAATGATACTCCAGAATGATAGTAATGTACAAAACTGTCAATTATGTGAAATTAGCACAAGTTGAAATCGAGAAATGATACTCCAGAATGATAGTAATGTACAAATCTGTCAATTATGTGAAATTAGCACAAGTTGACATCGAGAAATGATACTCCAGAATGATAGTAATGTACAAATCTGTCAATTATGTGAAATTAGCACAAGTTGAAATCGAGACATGATACTCCAGAATGATAGTAATGTACAAAACTGTCAATTATGTGAAATTAGCACAAGTTGAAATCGAGAAATGATACTCCAGAATGATAGTAATGTACAAATCTGTCAATTATGTGAAATTAGCACAAGTTGAAATCGAGACATGATACTCCATAATGATAGTAATGTACAAATCTGTCAATTATGTGAAAATAGCACAAGTTGACATCGAGAAATGATACTCCAGAATGATAGTAATGTACAAATCTGTCAACTATGTGAAAATAGCACAAGTTGACATCGAGAAATGATACTCCAGAATGATAGTAATGTACAAAACTGTTAATTATGTGAAATTAGCACCAGTTGACATCGAGAAATGATACTCCAGAATGATAGTAATGTACAAATCTGTGAAATTAGCACAAGTTGACATCGAGAAATGATACTCCAGAATGATAGTAATGTACAAATCTGTCAATTATGTGAAATTAGCACAAGTTGAAATCGAGACATGATACTCCAGAATGATAGTAATGTACAAAACTGTCAATTATGTGAAATTAGCACAAGTTGAAATCGAGAAATGATACTCCAGAATGATAGTAATGTACAAATCTGTCAATTATGTGAAAATAGCACAAGTTGACATCGAGAAATGATACTCCAGAATGATAGTAATGTACAAAACTGTCAATTATGTGAAATTAGCACAAGTTGAAATCGAGACATGATACTCCAGAATGATAGTAATGTACAAAACTGTCAATTATGTGAAAATAGCACAAGTTGACATCGAGAAATGATACTCCAGAATGATAGTAATGTACAAAACTGTCAATTATGTGAAATTAGCACAAGTTGAAATCGAGAAATGATACTCCAGAATGATAGTAATGTACAAATCTGTCAATTATGTGAAATTAGCACAAGTTGACATCGAGAAATGATACTCCAGAATGATAGTAATGTACAAAACTGTCAACTATGTGAAATTAGCACCAGTTGACATCGAGAAATGATACTCCAGAATGATAGTAATGTACAAATCTGTGAAATTAGCACAAGTTGAAATCGAGAAATGATACTCCAGAATGATAGTAATGTACAAATCTGTCAATTATGTGAAATTAGCACAAGTTGACATCGAGAAATGATACTCCAGAATGATAGTAATGTACAAAACTGTCAATTATGTGAAATTAGCACAAGTTGAAATCGAGAAATGATACTCCAGAATGATAGTAATGTACAAATCTGTCAATTATGTGAAATTAGCACAAGTTGACATCGAGAAATGATACTCCAGAATGATAGTAATGTACAAAACTGTTAATTATGTGAAATTAGCACCAGTTGACATCGAGAAATGATACTCCAGAATGATAGTACGATAATTTTGTGCAAAAGTTATGTGTCGCTACTGTTAAACGGTTGGGAGGATTTATATTATGTAACTGATAGACAAATTTATTTTTATACATAGTATCTACTTACATATAGATATTATTATTATTAATATTTAAATTTATCAGAGATTTATACAAGTTTGCTATATATATTAAAGGGTATACCAATATAATAAATAATATTCAGTTAATAAATGTAGGATGAAATTTTAATTAAATAGTAAATAATAAGTAATAGTAAAATTTTTAATATTATAACTTGATATCAATTTTCTAATACTTATTTTATATATAATTCATATAATATTAATATATACATATATAAATTTTTCGCATAAGTAATTTGAATTATTAAGTATTAGTTTAGTTTTTTTTATAAAAAAAAAAAAAAATATTTTAATTTTTTTACCTTGACACTAAATTGTTTTTTTTTTTTTGTAAGAGAATGTAAACGAAATTTGAAGTAATAAATTTAATAGTTTTTTTAATATAATGTACAAATAAATATAAATTATTTTAATATAGTTCTAAAAAAAAACAATTTATTAATTATAAATATATTTGATTTATATTCTTATTTATAAATAGATTAAAAAATAAGTATAAATTCTCTCTGTTTAGGACACACTTCTATAATGGGGGTGAGACACGAAATTCCCATTATATACAAAAATCCCCAAACACAAATTTCCGTGGTTTGTCCTTTTCCCAGAAAAAATTCAAAGAAATATGAAAACAACCCAAGTTTATTTAACAAAACTTGGTGATTTTGATGAAATTTGGTGGATTTTGTGTGTTTTGGGGGTTTTTTTTTTTATAACAAAAATTCTTCTATAAATTATATAAACAAATTTTTTAACATTTAGATTGGCCCAGTTCTTCTTCTTTATACCAGTGTTTCCCAAACTTTTTTTTTTTTTATTTGCGACACTTTTTTTGTTCACTTACTGTCGCGACACACTTACGTAAAATTTTGAATTTTAAAAATTATCTTAAATGCGCCTCAAAATTCAGGTATATATAAATTTTTAAAATATTATTCAACGTCAAAACAAGATCAATTTAGTTTTGTTACCAAAATCTCTCTGGCCAAGTTTTGATTTACTTCAATATTTAGAAATTTCCTAAAGAGGAATCATATACATATTTAATTTAAAAGACTTGGAAACAGTCTGGAATGGTAATCAGTGTTGTTCGTGTTCTATCAAATGGCCGCATTCAACACTTAATTTATTGTTTTCTGTTATATATATATATATTTTTTTTTGTTAATTTCACGACGCACCTACAAATACTTGGCGACACAGTCGCGATGCATAGTTTGGCAATCACTGCTCTATATATACTATACCTTCTTAATGGATTTCCCAATTATATACTCTATGATGGTTTCAAATTTTTTATTTATTTTATTATTTTTTTTATAATAATTTATTTCAAAATTAATTTCTTAATAAATTTTTTTTGTTTTTTTTTTTATTTTACAGCGGTACACTTCATCACCATCATCACAATTTGGTGGCATGTTATCAGAGGTAATTAAAAAAAAAATTAAAAAAAAAAAACTAAAATAAAATATATATAAATTACTATTTATATATATATATGTACATAAAGTTAATATATATATATATAGAAAGAAAAATGTAATAAAAAAAAAAAAAAATTAGTTATAATATTATTATTATTTTTTTTCACAAAACGTGCTTCAACATTAAATAAACTTTTTTTTTGTTGTTTGTTTATGGTTTATTTGAATTTTAATTAATTTAAATTAGTTATTCGTTTTTATTTGCACAAAATTTATTATATAAATATTTCAATAATAATAATAATATTAGATAAATATGACATCAGCGAATTTTGAAATTAACAGAGTATTTTTAAGTAGATAAAATATGATGTATATATGGTATACCATCGAATATAATAATATTAAAGATTATTTTCGTTTTATTTTGAATACCATAATAATGATTAAATTCGATTCATCCTCTTGATTCACCTTCGATATTGACAATTTTTTTGATATAATTATGGGATTCGATACTATTTGGTATATACAATTTAGTATTAGTAGCTAATCTAATTTTATGATTAAATTCGATTCATCCTCTTGATTCACCTTCGATATTGACAATTTTTTTGTCTAATTGGGATTCGATACTATTTGGTATATAAAATTTAGTATTAGTAGCTAATCTAATTTTATGATTAAATTCGATTCATCCTCTTGATTCACCTTCGATATTGACAATTTTTTTGATATAATTATGGGATTCGATACTATTTGGTATATACAATTTAGTATTAGTAGCTAATCTAATTTTATGATTAAATTCGATTCATCCTCTTGATTTATCTTCGATATTGACAATTTTTTTGTCTTAATTGGGATTCGATACTATTTGGTATATAAAATTTAGTATTAGTAGCTAATCTAATTTTATGATTAAATTCGATTCATCCTCTTGATTCACCTTCGATATTGACAATTTTTTTGATATAATTATGGGATTCGATACTATTTGGTATATACAATTTAGTATTAGTAGCTAATCTAATTTTATGATTAAATTCGATTCATCCTCTTGATTCACCTTTGATATTGATAATTTTTTGGTCTAATTGGGATTCGATACTATTCGTATATAAAATTTAATATTAGTAGCTAATCTAATTTTATGATTAAATTCGATTCATCCTCTGATTTACCTTCGATATTGACAATTTTTTTGATCTAATTAGGATTTGATACTATGTGGTATATAAAATTTAATATTAGTAGCTAATCTAATTTTATGATTAAATTCGATTCATCCTCTGATTTACCTTCGATATTGACAATTTTTTTGATCTAATTAGGATTTGATACTATGTGGTATATAAAATTTAATATTAGTAGATAATCTAATTTTATGATTAAATTCGATTCATCCTCTTGATTCACCTTCGATATTGACAATTTTTTTGATATAATTATGGGATTCGATACTATTTGGTATATACAATTTAGTATTAGTAGCTAATCTAATTTTATGATTAAATTCGATTCATCCTCTTGATTCACCTTCGATATTGACAATTTTTTTGTCTAATTGGGATTCGATACTATTTGGTATATAAAATTTAGTATTAGTAGCTAATCTAATTTTATGATTAAATTCGATTCATCCTCTTGATTCACCTTCGATATTGACAATTTTTTTGATATAATTATGGGATTCGATACTATTTGGTATATACAATTTAGTATTAGTAGCTAATCTAATTTTATGATTAAATTCGATTCATCCTCTTGATTTATCTTCGATATTGACAATTTTTTTGTCTTAATTGGGATTCGATACTATTTGGTATATAAAATTTAGTATTAGTAGCTAATCTAATTTTATGATTAAATTCGATTCATCCTCTTGATTCACCTTCGATATTGACAATTTTTTTGATATAATTATGGGATTCGATACTATTTGGTATATACAATTTAGTATTAGTAGCTAATCTAATTTTATGATTAAATTCGATTCATCCTCTTGATTCACCTTTGATATTGATAATTTTTTGGTCTAATTGGGATTCGATACTATTCGTATATAAAATTTAATATTAGTAGCTAATCTAATTTTATGATTAAATTCGATTCATCCTCTGATTTACCTTCGATATTGACAATTTTTTTGATCTAATTAGGATTTGATACTATGTGGTATATAAAATTTAATATTAGTAGATAATCTAATTTTATGATTAAATTCGATTCATCCTCTTGATTTACCTTCGATATTGACAATTTTTTTGATCTAATTAGGATTCGATACTATGTGGTATATAAAATTTAATATTAGTAGATAATCTAATTTTATGATTAAATTCGATTCATCCTCTTGATTTATCTTCGATATTGACAATTTTTTTGTCTTAATTGAATTCGATACTATTTGGTATATAAAATTTAGTATTATAGCTAAATTACGTGTAACTAGCTAAATTACGTGTAACTGAATGACGATTCGAGAATTCGAATCCATAAGATAGAGAATTAATTATAAAAAAAAAAAATTGAAAATCACTGAAATGATATAAAAGACCATAAAATATTTTCGTTTAATTTTTTATATAATTTAATTTATTTTTCAAAACCACATACTATTTCTATATATATATATATATAATACTAGAGTATATATATATATATATTAAATTTACAACCAGTAATTTTGTTAATTATATTTTTTTTTTTTTGCTTTCTACAAAATTTTTAATAATAGAAATTAATTTATTTTTTAATAAATACAAAATAATAGCATTTTTTTTTTTATTTTTATTTAAATTTTATGATTATTATTATTATTAATTTTAATTAAATTAAATTAAAAATAATTGTTATAACTTTTTTATTTTATTTTTTTTATTTAAATTTTACAATTTTTGTTTAATATTTCATAATTTACTATAAATTTCAAAAAAAAAAAATTATGTAAAATAAATGTTTTGCAGTTCCAACCAATAATAAAATAAGAAATAATGCAAAATTTATTACAATATTTTTTTTTATAGACCGAAGATATGCTAGAAGATATAATTGCATTTGAATCATCAGCATTAGCTGATTCATTTAAATTAGATTCAAATTTTTCTGGTAGTGATTTATCAATAAAACAAGAACCACAAGCATTAACTGATGCCGAAATGCATGCAATGGCTAAGGATCGTCAAAAAAAGGATAATCATAATATGAGTAAGTTTAAATAAATATATATTATATTTTTTATAGTATTTTCACTTTGATTTCATTTAAAAAAAAAATATTTTTTTTTTTGCTTTTTAAAGATACAGGCGTCCCTCGTATAACACGGTACTTAGAGAACACGGGTTCGATATTACACGGTACAAAATTTGCGATTATTATAACACGGATTTGATATTACACGGTTTCGTACAATACGGTTTCGATATAGCACGGAACGGATTAACCGTGTTATACGAGGGACGCCTGTATTCGAGAGAATATTTTATAGAGTGGCCTAATATACTTTTGGCCAAGGCTGTATATAGGTTTATGTATATTATGTATATTATGTTAAGGATATAATTTTACTATTAATATAACGATATACGGTAATCACTCGAACTGCGCGGTTTTCAGTTGCGCGGTTTCGCAATTGCACGCGCATGTTTTTAATACCAAATTTTCGAACTGCACGGTAAAAAATTCGTAGCTGCGTGTTTTTTTTTTTTTAATTATGGCCAGAAAGCTGTATAAGGGAAATTATTGTTGAAATTCCAGAAATTTATAGACTTCGAACCTTTTCTAAGTCCAGAAGTCTATCAACATTTTCTATTAAAGCTCATCGCAATATGTATAGCACTATGATTAAAACCAGATCCTACAGAATATAGTGAACATAGTTGCTATTTGTAAGAAATTTTATATTTACCTATATTAAAATTTTTGTTAGTTTTTTTTTTTTTTTATGTGGATTCATTGAATTGAAGACTTTTTTTTGTATAATTTTAATGTTCAATTTATTTGTTATGTTATATTTAAATATGTATTAGTCGTTGAATAAAGACTTTTTTCTGTCATTTTTTGCAATTTGCTGGCCTAATATCTGGAACGTAACCCCATAATTTCATATAAAACTGGGTTCAGAGTGAGCGTTTTCGGTTAGCGCGCTATTTTTGCAGAACGTATCTAACGCGTGCAGTCGGAGGGTTTACTGTACATACAATCTATATACACACAGAGAGAGCTTATATATATATATATAAAAAAAACAAAATTAATATTTTTCAAATTATTAACTAACAATATGCAAATTAAAGTTAATTTATTTATTTATTTTATGAAAAAACTAATTATCAAGTTTTTTATTTTTATTATTAATTATACAATTTTTTTTGTTCAATTTGTTAAATATGAAAATTTAGATCATACTATACACCATAAGTTGAAGAAATGTTAAAATTGATAAGAAAAAAATTTAGTTTTTTTTTTACTATTATGTATATAAATGTATATATATATATATATATATATAATTGACATTATCTGTAAAATTCTGGGTTTTTTTATCTTCAAATAAGCTTTTTTTTTGTTAATAATACAATTATTATACATCATAACTGAAGTTTACTTAATATAGATGATGTTGATGATAATGATAAATATATATATATATATATATATATATATATATATATATATATATAAGTCTAATTGAATACATCTACTTTTATAAATATTTATTTTACAATAATTGTGTGTATATATATATATATATATATATATATTCATAAATATTATATATATATACAATGTTTCTATATATAAAATACAGAGTGATTAATTGTATACGTGTTTCTTATTTATGCTTTGTGCTAGATTTTTTATTTGTTTGTGGCTAAACTATATTTATCATATATATTATCGCAGTTCTGTCGCAATTAAATTTATATTTATTTTAATTATTTATATTATTATTTTTGTAAATTAAAATAACAATATAAAAATATTATATAATTTAGTATATAAATTTTGAGAATTCCAGAGTTCGTGCTGACCAAAAATATTTTTCATTTTAACTTGTGCAACATTTGAACATATAGCATTTTTTTTTTTTTGTTATCTGAAAAATTTGACTGTTTCTTAAATTTCAATAGAATAGAAAATTAGTATTACACACACCAATTAGTATTATTATTTTGAACCTTTTTGAGCTATTTTGAGCTATTATTTTTTTAAAAAAAAAGGAATATTCTGACTTTTGTGGATTTTGAGCCATTTTGAGCCGTTTTGAGCAATTTTGAGCTATTTGAGCCATTTAAGCTGATTTAAAAAAAAAACAAACAAATTATTCGGACTTTTGTGGATTTTCCTATACTCTTGTGATGGGTTAGAAAAGTTAGATACAAAAATTTACGAAAAATGTAATTTCATTTGTGTCATTTTTTCGTTTACAAAACTAATTTTTCGTATAGATTTATATTCCAAAACAAAAAAAAACAAAAAAAACACTATTCAAAACCATGTCCTAGAGATCACAATATCGTTGTTGAAAATAATTACCATTTATATCAAATTATAAAATTATTATAACCATCCCTGTATTAACACAAAAAATAATTTCGTATAATTTATTATTTATTATTTTTTTCACAAAAAAAAAAAAATAATAATAAAAAACAACAAAATATTCAAGTACATAAACTAATTATTTCCAAATTGTTTGTTAAGTTTTTTTTTTAGGTTATTACGTTTTGTAAATAATATATATATACTTAATATGACAAAACAACAACAAAAATTTCTTAAGAAATTTTAACTTGACACACGTCACAATTATGTGTGTTTGTGTGATTACTTAAATATTAAAAAAAAAATTATCAAAAATAAAATAAAATAAGAGATTTATTACGAATTATTTAATATTTATTTAGTAAAATAGTAGAATAACTACTATATATATATATATAATAATAATAATTGTAATTGATTATACCAATTGAAATTAAATTAATCTTTAGATATGACATTATCTTATCATTAAATTTATATTCTTTATAATCAAATTATATAGAAATATTTTATTAGATTGGAATTTATTTAATTTTATATGTTTTATTTTAAATTATATATATATATATATATATATATATATATATATATATATATATATATATATATATATATGAAGAATTAATTTTCTCAATTACTATACCACGTACTTATAAAAGTTTTTTTTTTTTTTTTATCTCTGGGCCAGAAAACATGAAATTTATCATAATATACTACTAAAGTATATAAGTATAATAAATTTATAATATGGGATTAAAATTTAATTTATATATATGATAGGATAAAATAACTGGTTATATAATATTTGTTAATGTTTTTTTTTTTTTTAAATCATATAATATTATTAACTATTTCTTAAATAATTACTAAGTATATGACATATATATATATATATATATGGGATCTTGTGTATATATATATAGATAATTTACTTATAGAAAATTGTGAAATTTTTAATCTTCTTCATTGTGAAATAATATTTTACACATACAAATATCTATATATATAGCATAATTATTAACAACAGCTTTATTTGGTATATATATATATATATATATATATATATATAGTCCGATATTAGGTCAAATGCCTATTTACCCTGAACTTGAATTAACTAGCAGCAAACTGCTAAATACAACGAACTATATAATATAGAAGCCTAAAAGAGGTTATGTTTTCATATAAATGATTGGTCCCAACATCTGACATTGACGCTGGGGTAAAATGACAGTTGGCGGATATAAATTTAATAATTAAGCCATGTACTATTTGGTGTAATAATGTAAGTCGTGACGTCATTCAGACTTGTCAAATTTTTTATTGCTTTCTAAGAACAAAATCGTCGAAATATTATTTAAATTATAATTAAATATAAATTATAAATAAATAAATAAATTATCAATAAATAAATAAATTATGCAATAAAAATGATAAATTATGCAATAAAAATGATAAATTGTACAATTAAAAATTTGAGAATAAAGAGTGACGTCACGACTTCCATTATTACACCAAATAGTACATGGCTTAATTATTAAATTTATATCAGCCAACTAACTGTCATTTTACCCCAGCGTCAGATGTTGGAACACGAATTCTAACCTCTTAAGCCTTCTATATTATATAGTTGGGGCTGGGAAAACCAGTCAAAAACAAAAAGGCATTTCAGTCAAAAATAATTTCAAACAAATTTTATGACTGAAATGCCTTTTCAAAAAGGAAATTTAGTAAAAAAAAAAGGCATTCCGGTCAAAAAATTTTTGACTGAGTTGCCTTTTCTTTATTAACCAATTTTTTTATAAAAAATTATAAACAAATGAAGATATTTTCCCTTTTCCAGACGCGGTTTTGAGGTTTTGACTGGAATTCCTTTTCAGTTTTTTTGATTGAATATCCTTCTGAAAAGGCAATTCAGTCAAAAATTATTTTGACACAGATGCCTTCTTATTTTTGACTGAAATTCCTTTTTTTTTTTGACTGAAATGTTTTTGACTGGTTTTCCCGGAGCCAAAGTATAGTTCGTTGGCTAATTAAGCAAATTCAGAAGGTAAAATATTATTGAAATTAAATTATTAGGAAATATCGTATATATCTTAAATTTGGAAACAAATTAATTTAGAAACTTAAATTTTGGAAAAACTAAACAGGGTGTAGGTTTTACATAACAGAGCCAAAGTGGCCTAACCCACAATGTGGCTTAGAGACCATACTTTGGTTCTTAGACTATTAAAGAATTAAATTTTATAGTACTACATCACGAATTTTACATAATTCGGCGTGTACTATGCAAGGTAACGCAGCAGAAATTATTTTTTTTTTTAGTGAAACGGACGAAGAATTATTGTTTTATTAGTTAATTTTTTCTGCTCTTAATGTTGAATGCCAAAAGTGGCGCCTAATCTATACGAATAATTTTTTTAATTAGTCAAAAATCAAAAGCTTAATAATACCCAAGTTTTAACAACATTTCATAAATATCATAATTTATTGTTTTTAATTTGCGATTTCTACTCTATAAAAAAATTATTTGAAGGTTAGGCCACTTTGGTTATGAGCCCCTCATATATATATATATATATATTATATAACCATCAGGTTTTTCGGGACAATTTCATTTAGAATTTGAGGAAAAGTTTATTTTTTTTTATATTAGATTCTAAATCATTTAAGTATTTTATATATATAGACTATTATTATATATAGTAAGTAATATCGTCGGTCCCATGCCAAAACCGCGAATGTGCAATATTACGGTTTCGAGAAAATTGCGTTTTAATTTTTGCCGATTTGTGAAATTCTTATATAAACGATATAGAAATTTTAACATAAGCGATATAGAAATTTTTTAATTTTAAAAAAACTACGACGAATTGCACATTTGCGTTTTTTGCATATTGTAGATTTTGAAATTTTACAATTTCTGGCATTAAAAACTCAATTTCATAAAAAACGCACATTCGCGATTTTTGCATGGGACCGACGATATATAAGGATCATATGAGGGGCCTAGTTTCAAAACTAAATAAGTCCACCTTAAGTGATTTTCGGCCAAAATGGAAAATACTTCTGTACGGCTTCAGCACTGTGCTATTTTGTTGTATTTAATTTTTTTTATTATTATTAATTTAATAATGTTTTCATAAAATATAAATATTAATCGCAATTACTTGCTGATATTTGATTTTGAAATTTGGATATCGAGACTTTTGCAACTTTACTTATTTGGAGCTTATTAAGTTTTGAAAAATGCAAGTGACGAGTTTGGTAGTTTTGAAAATTAAAAAAAAAATGGATACAGTTAGTTTTAAAAAAAATCCTTTAATTTAATTAAGAAAAAATAATAAAAATTCATTTTTTTTTTTTAATAACACCAAAATTAATCATTAAGTTTCTAAATACGGCATTCAGTAGTTACATCTGCATTATATCACATTAAGCACATCCTAAGCTATAAAAAAAACCATTGCAATCTGAAAAAATTCGAAAAAGTGGACTTACTTAGTTTTGAAACTAGGCCCATCATAATATTTTAAAAAATTTCACTCATATTTTTTTAAAAGATTATTTATTTATAATTGAATTTATTTTTTTTTGTTTGATAATAAATTAAATAAATATATATATATTTTATTTTAATTTTTTTTTTTTTTTTATATATATATAATAATAATACCATAGTTGAACGTCGACGTCGTTTTAATATAAATGATCGTATTAAAGAATTGGGTACATTATTACCAAAAACAAATGATCCATATTATGAAGTTGTACGTGATGTTAGACCAAATAAAGGTACAATATTAAAATCATCTGTTGATTATATAAAATGTTTAAAACATGAAGTAAATCGTTTAAAACAAAATGAATATCGACAAAAACAAATTGAACATCAAAATCGTCGACTTATGATACGGATTCAAGTAAATTAAATTATATAATAATGTTTTAGAATTTTTTTTTAATTTAATTATTTATATATATATAGGAACTTGAAATGCAAGCAAAATCACATGGTCTACAATTAACAGAATTTAATTTAACATCATATTCAGCACCTGTATCAAATTCATATTTAAAATCACCAAGTCCATTATCACATAATAATCATTCAACACCTTTAATTGCTGATATTGTTGGCAAAGTAAGAATATACATATATATATATATATATATTTGAATTGTTTGTTTCATTAAAATTGTATTATATTTTATTAATAATGTTATTATTTAAAAATATATTTTTTGCCAGATGCCTGATGTTGTTTCAGAAGCAGCTACATTAAGTTTAAGTCAAATGGAAGATTTAATGGAAGATGAACATCCTGTTCATGGTGGTGATCCAATGTTATCTCATCATTTATTATCATCACCACATTCACCATCACCATCAATACAATTGAATTTAGATCGTACAGCATCATCAACAACAACAACATTTAATGGCTGTTTAGATAATATAAATAGTAATAGTAATAATAATAATAATAATAATAATAATAATAGTAATAATAATCAACAACATAATCAATATAATGATAATTGTAATCTTCATAGTCATAATAATAACAATTGTAATAATAATAATAATAATAATAGTAATAATAACAGTCATCATCATAATAATTGTCATAATCATAATATATGTGAAAATAATCATAATCATCATCATCATAATAATAATAATAATAATAATTTAAATAATCATTTAAATAATAATGGACATCATAATAGTATTAATAATAATTGTATTGGAGATAATAGTAATAGTAATAATAATCATCTAAGTCATAATAATAATAATAATAATAATAATAATAATAATCATCAACCACCACCATCATCATCACCAACATCATCATTACATAATCATTTATGTGATCCATTATTATCATCATCACATCAACATCATTCTGTTGATCTCGGTTGTATAAATGATTCAATATTATCATCATCACATCATAATCTATTATCATCACCATCACGATCACATATTGATTCAATATTATCATCACCAGATACTGATTCATTGGTAAGTGATATTGATATGGTTGCATGATATTATATAAGAATTTTTATTATAATTCTTTTATTATTTACGAAATTTTGTAAAAAAAAAAAAAAAAAAAAAAACATTATATATATATATATTTTACATACCATATTTTAAATATATATATATATTATGTATGTAATATATTAAAAATGATGATGTTCATCTATATGGCTCTTGGGTTCAGAGGCCCTAGTGTATCAAAACTAATTTTATTTATGTCACAAAAATTTTTGTCATAAAAAAAAAATATATATATATATAAATTTAATTGCAATATAGAGAGAGAATAACCTCAAATATATTTTTGTTAGTTAATTTATAGATATGTATATAAATGTATATTTATATATATATATGTAAAGAGATAAAGGAATTTATCTATATACCAAATAGATCCTTTATATAGATAATATAATTATATATATATATATATACAAACAAAATTAAAATTGAGCCGCTCAACAAAAAATTTTCAGAATTCAAAAAAAAAAAAAAATATGAACTTAATTTCCCGCAATATTATATATTATCTAAGGTAATTTAATTATATTATATATAAAAAAAATAACTATATAGTATTATTTAGTATAAATATTGATGTAATGGAAATTATTTATGGTTTTTAGTATACATTATACAGTAATGGTCACAGAAATAGATCCCCACTATAGTATCTGATATGGTTTTTATCTATCTAAGTAATCTCCATATTTGATTTTAAATACCGACCCCGATCTGGTAATGGGATACACAACACTGTCTCTAGTACAGGACTGTCTCTAGTACACTGTCTCTAGTTTAATGTCGCGACCTTTGTTTTTTTAGTGGAAAAAATGGCAAGTGTAATACTAAAAAAAACTGAAAAAATTTAAAAGTGAAAAACAAAATTATATTAAAATATTATATTTATTATAAATATATCATATTAGATATAATTATTGATTAGTATTGATTTTGTTAATGCGATGGATGTGCCTGGGTTTGAGTATTTAATTAGTTGTGACACATGTATCAGATTTTCCGATTATTATTATTGGCTATATTGATTGGGTATCAAATTAGCAAGTGACTCCATTTTTTAAGCAGAATTTTTCACCAATAAATGCAACTAGTAACTACTCTAATTACTTACAAAATCAAAATTAATAAATATACTTGAATTCACCAGTTACTCAAAGTATAAATATAAAAATAAACTTCTTAATAAAATAGTATTGGAATTTTAATTTTTAATTATCAGTTGGGTATTTTTTTCGATTCACGGACAATTCGTAGAAAACCAATTCGTAGAAAACCAATTGGTAGGGAAAAAATGGTCGGAGGGTATTCGAATTTTTCATACAAATTGTTATAGTTACTTACTTATTTAATATTTTTCGGAAAAGGCATTATTTTTTTTTATTTTCCGGGTAATTATTTTCCATTATTTATTTTTCTATGATTTTTTTCTAAAAATTGTCCGGATACCGTGATATTTTAAATACCGACCCCGATCTGGTAATGGGATACACAACCACTGTTTCTAGTACTATACAATTGAATAAAAAAAATAACAAAAAAAAACTTTGTAGTGCCTTTATTTCTATCATATAAAGAAATAATTTCATTTTTATATCATTTTGCACTTGGGTGGATCTATTTCTGTGACCATGACTGTATATATATATATATTAATTTTTATTCGTTGTTTTATTTCATTTCAAATGTATGTATATATATACTATATAATATATTTGAAAATAAATTTTATTATATATGTTTTAATTATTATATTTAATGAACTGATTTATTATTATTATTATTATTATTACTATTTTATTATTTTTAAATAATTTATGTATAATAAATTTTTAAATATTTATTTAATTTTTAATTATGTTTCTTTTTTGATTAATTGTCAAAAAAAAAAAAGGATTAAATTTTCACAAAAAAAATTATCGTTACCAAATAATTTTTAATTTCAAAATTCTAAAAAAAAAAAAAAAATTTATAAATGAAGCCGTTCATTTTGAAAGTGGGCATAAAGGAACTTTTAAATTATTTTGAGATATTTGAGAAATATTTTTGCAATTGTAGTGTTTACAAGTAAAATTTCTATGGACAAAATATAATACATAATTTTGCATCAGGAATTTCATAATAATTCAATAAAACATGAAAAAAATCATACATATTATTTTGTAATCATAAATATATAGCATAAATAATTTCAGAAATTCAATTATAATTTTTTCGCAAAAAATTACTTTATATGCCACTTTCAAAATCAACAAGCTCAAATATCATATAAAAATACAAATTATATGTAGTAACATTAATTCATATTAAATTTTGTCTTCTATGAAAATAGTAAAAATGTATATAATATAAATTATAATTGTTAAAATTTAGATTATATCTCTAGTCAAAATTTCCCATAGTATACTATAAAAATTTATATAAGTATAGAGTTGATTTTATTATTCGTTTGTGGGGTACACCTTATAATTTCATCTCTTTATATTTATATACTAAAATTATTTTATGTATATACTAAACCATCCATATAGTACCACCATTATATAAATAGTGTCTGACATTTATATATATATACAGTCATGGTCACAGAAATATATAATTTTTGTATTATGGAGAATTGCAATAATTTTAATTTTTATATCACTTTGCTCTTGGGTGGATCTATTTCTGTGACCATGACTGTACATTATATACTTTTAATTTTTGGGCTATTATTTTTTTTTGGTTCTTCTTATATCAAAATTAATTTTTCAATTAATTATTAGAATTTTTGTTTTTTTTTTTGAGCGGTTCATTTAATGTACATGAATATATATATATATATATATATCAAATAAATATATATATATATATATATAAAAAATATAATTAATTATTATTATTATGAACAATTATTAAAATCAGTATTTTTTTTTGGTAATTAATTAATTATATTTTTACACTATTTTATTATATATAATTATTATTGTTATTATTAAATTTTAATTATAATTTTTGTTTGATTTTTTTTTTTTTGGATATTTTATTTAGAAAAAAATAATAACAAAAAAATAAATAAAAATAAAATAAAAATATTGTTATATATATGTGTAATAAAAAAAAAATAGAATTAATATGTAAAAAAAAAAAAAATGTTTTATAATTATTTTTTATTTTTTTTTTGTTTTATTTTTTTTTTTTTATAATTTTACATAAATAATGTTTTATTATATTATATTATATTATACATAAATGTATTTGTAATAGTGCTATTATAATAATTATTGTAAAAATATGAAAAAGTAATAATGGCCAGGACGAAATTTTTGTATATAATCATTTATTTATATTATAAAGAACCTATATGAATAATGTATACAACAAAATATAGTAATTATATACCAAAGAATTATTATTATTATTATTATATATATAAAAGTAAAGTAAAATCTCCATCATATTATATATAATAATATAATATATACATATATATATAGCATCAAACGATTTAACCAGTTATAATCGCGTTTGACATATATACGTCAAATAGATGTGCCTGCTATGGTTCTTTTGTCGTTTATACGTCAGCGTGATATGAAAATTACCATACTTGCTATGAAAATAGTGACGTATATACGTCAGTGTGAAAAGAAAGAAAATTACCATTTGCTATGAAAATAGTGACGTATATACGTCAGCGTGAAAAGAAAGAAAAATTACCATTTGCTATGAAAATAGTGACGTATATAAGTCAGCGTGAAAAGAAAGAAAATTACCATTTGCTATGAAAATAGTGACGTATATAAGTCAGCGTGAAATGAAATGAAAATTACCATTTGCTATGAAAATAGTGACGTATATACGTCAGCGTGAAAAGAAAGTAAAATTACCATTTGCTATGAAAATAGTGACGTATATACGTCAGCGTGAAAAGAAAGGAAAATTACCATTTGCTATGAAAATAGTGACGTATATACGTCAGCGTGAAAAGAAAGAAAATTACCATTTGCTATGAAAATAGTGACGTATATACGTCAGCGTGAAAAGAAATGAAAATTATCATACTTGGTATGAAAATAGGATAATTTGTTAAGCGACATTGTACAAGAATCAAAATTTTTGTCCTTTTTCTCAGTTGCTAAACATTTAGTAGAAGGTAATAATTCTGCCCTCTCAAAAGTTAGAAAGTAGCCACTTCATCGTGGTGGTGGGACCCATCGATATAAATTATAGTCGATTCTAAACTACTTAAAATGTGCGATGGCTGGTAGTTAATTATTAAATTTAGTTGAACTTAAGTTTTCATTTAATACACTTACATATATATCAAGATTGCAATATGTATATATAGGATCTCAAATAAAGTAAGTTGGGCAGTTCATGTTAACACCATAGTTAAGCACGCTCATATATATACATATATGTCATCGGTCAATTTTAATTACGCACCCACAAAATACATTTTTTTTTTAATATATATAAAAAATTACTCACTTAACTGGGTTTTTATTTTAATACGATCATTTTGATTAAATTTTATTTCGTCCTATTTTATCATCTCAATTCTCATTTATTATAAATTATAGCATTGAAAAAAAAATATATATTTCAAATAAAAAGACGTTTGCGTTATATTTCTTTGGTTATATGTATATATACTATATCAATCACATATAAATTAAATATTATATGTTTATTTATTCTTGTATAGTGACGTATATATACGTCAGCGTTAAATGAAAATTACCATTTGATATGAAAATATTCTTTGCCTGATTTACTTTTGTATTGTATACACCTAATAAGGTTTTACACATTTTTTTTTTTTTTTTTGGTTTAATATAGTAGCGCTATTATTATATTTTTTTTTTCAAATATTATTATTATTATAACTATTAAAATATTAATTTAAATTATGTTATTATTGTTATTACATATATACTACATAAAAAAAAATTTTTTTTAAAGTATTAATTTTTTTTTTTGTTAAATTTTTGTAAAAAAAAAAAAAAAAAAAAATTTATTTTTTTTTGTTAATTATTTTTTTAGTTAGTTTTCCTCTGGTAGGGAAATAAGATTTGTTTATATATTACAATATAAGGAGAGGAAAATTCTTCTTCTTCTTGTTTTTTTTTTTTTTTTTTTTGTTTTTTGAATAATTAAAAGTTTTTGGAAAATAATTTGGAAAAATTGTTTTTGGAAAAATTGTTAATATTATTTTATTATTTTCCGTTTTTTTTTTTTTCATTTTCATTTTCTTTATATAAAAAAATTAAGATTAATTTTTTTTTTGTTTGTTTGTTTGTTTATTATTTCAATATTATTATATAAAAATGTTACATTATTTTTTATAGCGATATAAGATGAAAAATTTATTATAAAAAATACAAAAAAAAAAAAAAAAAAAACCTTTGAACAGATGTACTTATAAAATATTTTGGTACTTCTTTAAAATTAAATAATAAATAAATAAAAATATATATTTTAAAATAAATGTATATATATATATATATATATATATATATATATATATATATATATATATATATATATAAAAACAAAACAAAAAACAAAACATACAAGTACAAGAAAATGTTAAAATATATAAAAAATAGAAGAAAAAAAAATTGTCCAAAACATAAAAATATAATAAATAAAAAAATAATTTTTGAAATTATTTAAATTGCAAATAAAGCGAATTATCGTTGAATTGTGTTTTCGTATTGTTTTTAGTTTGGATTGACTGCACCATAACTGCCCTATACCATAGCAGGATGATTACACATATTACTATTGATTTGTTCATTCTGGCGTTTTATTTTATAGGGAATTTGCACTTATGCCAACGGCAATATCATCTGTTATGATCCTTATTTAAAATATGTTGATATTATGAATAACTGGATGGCACAACTATAGGCATATGAGGAATATTTAATATATTTTTCCTTTTACCATTCAAAATATTTTTTTTTTTTTGACAACTAAAGAAAAGTATATCTTGATTTCATTACTCACACATCTATAAAGATAATAATTCAATTCCGATTTATCATAATCCGCAAATTCGCCATATTGAAATCCACCCCAATTTGCTGTAAAATCTGATAAACAGATGGCGACATCATCTTTAGATGATTTGCGGATTATAGGCGGCTAATTTGCCGTAAAATGGATAATCTTGCTATGGTAGGTCAGTAATTGATTAGTAATGATGAACTATACATTGTGTAAGTAAAAGTATAAATACATTTAATTATTTCAAAGTATTGTCATTGTAGGTATTTTATTTGCATAACCGACAGGCAAAAATAAATTTATCCAGCTTATTTGCATAACCGACAGGCAAAAATAAATTTATCAGCATATTTTTTTTTTTAATTTAAATTTCCTTAATAACACAATTTTTATAAAAATTAAAAATAGATACCATAGTGCCATGTACATCTTTCACTATTTATCCACAACATTTGTGATAGTCATGGATAAATATATAGGTACTCTGTTTATCTCTGTTTATCGACAGCAAATTGTTATTGTTTTCAATGGAAACATTTTTATGACTGTTTTCCCGGATAACAGAGATGTGTGATTCAGGTATGACATGTCAGCACTGAATTAGGAAAATTAGATCACATTTAGAATTTAACAAATGGATATGTTTACGAATTGTTTTGTTCACCTTTTCTTTTGTATACGCTAGTTTTTACGCAATTAAAGTTAATTTCATTTCTCATTACACCCTAAGACTTTTTCTATTTACTAATTTGAAATAAATCATTATTTAAAAACATAATTTTTTTTTATTAATATTTTTTATAGTACAAAAATTTACAAGGTTATTCACAATATTAACAAGTTTAAGACAACTGACAAACTTTTTTATTTCAGAAATTAATTCTCCTCATATATATGGCTATTAAAATTGATAACCCTTAAAATTAAGTGTTAAAGCTATAATTTCTTTCTGTTTTGGTCCATCAGGTACAATACTACGTTTTATAATTTTCCTTTCTAAGAGATCAGAATCAGTTATCATTTCATTGTAAGATACGGCATTACGTTTTCGCCTTGAATTTATATTTCCGCTGTTGTCATCAATTTGATCTATATTGAAAACTGAATTCTCAGCAATTGCTAATTGATTTATTTCTTCAACTAATACGTTATCACGTTGCACACGAGTTATTTTATCTCCGTCATTCGTTTCAAATGGCGGTAAATATGTAGGTCCAGTAAATTCTTTTTCAGGTTGTGGACAGTTAGGATCAGGTGACCCTGGATAACAATATGATGGAGTAGTTGTAATATATGGTACTCGTGTTGTTTTAGTATAAGGTCTTGAAGTTACCGAACATCCAAGATCTGGTGAACCTGGATAACATTTTAGAGGTGTTCGTGTTGTAAGAATAGGCCGTGGAGTTTGTGGACAGCTTGGATCAGTTGAACCAGGATAACATTTGATAAATGGTGTTGCTGTTGTTGGGGGCAAATATGTTTGCCCAGTTGTCTGCTCGCGCGGACACCGCGGATCTGTTGAACCTGGATAACATTTTAGAGGAGGCTGTGTTGTTACTACAGGCCTTGGTGTTTGCGGACATCCCGGATCTGTCGAGCCTGGATAACACTTTGGTGTTCTGGCTGTTGTGGATTGCGGTTTCGGACACCGTGGATCTGTAGAACCAGGATAACATTTAAGAGGTGGTCGTGTTGTAGGAATTGGCCGAGGAGTTTGTGGACAGCTTGGATCAGTTGATCCTGGATAACATTTGATAATTGGTGTTGGTGTTGTTGGGGGCAAGTATGTCTGCCCAGTTGTCTGCTCGCGCGGACAGCGCGGATCTGTTGAACCTGGATAACATTTAGGAGGTGGCTGTGTTGTTATTACAGGCCTTGGTGTTTGACGACATCCCGGATCCGTCGAGCCTGGATAACACTTTGGTGTCCTGGCTGTTGTGGATTGCGGTTTCGGACACCGTGGATCTGTTGAACCAGGATAACATTTCAGTGGAGGCTGTGTTGTTACTACAGGCCTTGGTGTTTGTGGACATCCCGGATCTGTCGAGCCTGGATAACATTTTGGAGGTGGTTGTGTTGTAGGAATTGGCCGTGGAGTTTGTGGACAGTTTGGATCAGTTGAACCAGGATAACATTTTAGAGGTGGCCGTGTTGTAGGTATTGGCCGTGGAGTTTGTGGACAGCTTGGATCAGTTGATCCTGGATAACATTTGATAATTGGTGTTGGTGTTGTTGGTGGCAAGTATGTTTGCCCAGTTGTCTGCTCGCGCGGACACCGCGGATCTGTTGAACCTGGATAACATTTTAGAGGTGGTCGTGTTGTAGGAATTGGCCGTGGAGTTTGTGGACAGCTTGGATCAGTTGATCCTGGATAACATTTGATAATTGGTGTTGCTGTTGTTGGGGGTAAGTATGTCTGCCCAGTTGTCTGCTCGCGCGGACACCGCGGATCTGTTGAACCTGGATAACATTTCAGAGGAGGTTGTGTTGTTACTACAGGCCTTGGTGTTTGCGGACATCCCGGATCTGTCGAGCCTGGATAACATTTTGGTGTTCTGCGTGTTGTGGATTGCGGTTTCGGACACCGTGGATCTGTTGAACCAGGATAACATTTTAGAGGTGGTCGTGTTGTAGGAATTGGCCGTGGAGTTTGTGGACAGCTTGGATCAGTTGAACCAGGATAACATTTGATAAATGGTGTTGCTGTTGTTGGGGGCAAGTATGTTTGCCCAGTTGTCTGCTCGCGCGGACAGCGCGGATCTGTTGAACCTGGATAACATTTCAGAGGAGGCTGTGTTGTTACTACAGGCCTTGGTGTTTGCGGACATCCCGGATCTGTCGAGCCTGGATAACATTTTGGTGTTCTGCGTGTTGTGGATTGCGGCTTCGGACAACGTGGATCTGTTGAACCAGGATAACATTTTGGAGGTGGTTTTGTTGTAGGAATTGGCCGTGGGGTTTGCGGACAGTTTGGATCACTAGAACCAGCATAACATTTTAAAGGTGGTCGTGTTGTAGGAATTGGCCGTGGAGTTTGAGGACAGCTTGGATCAGTTGATCCTGGATAACATGTGATAATTGGTGTTGGTGTTGTTGGGGGCAAGTATGTTTGCCCAGTTGTCTGCTCGCGCGGACACCGCGGATCTGTTGAACCTGGATAACATTTCAGAGGAGACTGTGTTGTTACTACAGGCCTTGGTGTTTGCGGACATCCCGGATCTGTCGAGCCTGGATTACATTTTGGTGTTCTGGGTGTTGTGGATTTCGGCTTCGGACAACGTGGATCTGTTGAACCAGGATAACATTTTGGAGGTGGTTTTGTTGTAGGAATTGGCCGTGGGGTTTGCGGACATTTTGGATCACTAGAACCAGGATAACATTTTAAAGGTGGTCGTGTTGTAGGAATTGGCCGCGGAGTTTGCGGACAGTTTGGATCAGTTGAACCAGGATAACATTTTAGAGGTGGTCGTGTTGTAGGAATTGGCCGTGGAGTTTGAGGACAGCTTGGATCAGTTGATCCTGGATAACATTTGATAGGTGTTGGTGTAGTTGGTGGCAAGTATGTAGGTCCAGCTGTTGAAACGCGCGTGCATCGTGGATCTTTTGAACCTGGATAACATTTCAGAGGAGGCTGTGTTGATACTACAGGCCTAGGTGTTTGCGGACATCCTGGGTCTGTCGAGCCTGAATAACATTTTGGTGTTCTGGGTGTTGTAGATTGCGGTTTCGGACACCGTGGATCTGTTGAACCTGGATAACATTTTGGAGGTGGTCGTGTTGTAGGAATTGGTCGTGGAGTTTGTGGACAACTTGGATCAGTTGATCCTGGATAACATTTGATATTTGGTGTTGGTGTTGTTGGGGGCAAGTATGTCTGCCCAGTTGTCTGCTCGCGCGGACATCGCGGATCTGTTGAACCTGGATAACATTTCAGAGGAGGCTGTGTTGTTACTACAGGCCTTGGTGTTTGCGGACATCCTGGATCTGTCGAGCCTGAATAACATTTTGGTGTTCTGGGTGTTGTAGATTGCGGTTTCGGACACCGTGGATCTGTTGAACCTGGATAACATTTTGGAGGTGGTTGTGTTGTAGGAATTGGCCGTGGAGTTTGCGGACAGTTTGGATCACTAGAACCAGGATAACATTTTAAAGGTGGTCGTGTTGTAGGAATTGGCCGCGGAGTTTGCGGACAGTTTGGATCAGTTGAACCAGGATAACATTTTAGAGGTGGTCGTGTTGTAGGAATTGGCCGTGGAGTTTGTGGACAGCTTGGATCAGGTGAACCAGGATAACATTTGATAAATGGTGTTGCTGTTGTTGGGGGCAAGTATGTCTGCCCAGTTGTCTGCTTGCGCGGACACCGCGGATCTGTTGAACCTGGATAACATTTCAGAGGAGGCTGTGTTGTTAGTACAGGCCTTGGAGTTTGTGGACATCTCGGATCTGTCGAGCCTGGATAACATTTTGGTGTTTCGGGTGTTGTAGATTGCGGTTTCGGACACCGTGGATCTGTTGAACCTGGATAACATTTTGGAGGTGGTTGTGTTGTAGGAATTGGCCGTGGAGTTTGCGGACAGTTTGGATCACTAGAACCAGGATAACATTTTAAAGGTGGTCGTGTTGTAGGTACTGGCCGTGGAGTTTGTGGACAGCTTGGATCAGTTGATCCTGGATAACATTTGATAAATGGTGTTGGTGTTGTTGGGGGCAAGTATGTCTGCCCAGTTGTCTGCTTGCGTGGACACCGCGGATCTGTTGAACCTGGATAACATTTCAGAGGAGGCTGTGTTGTTACTACAGGCCTTGGTGTTTGCGGACATCCCGGATCTGTCGAACCTGGATAACATTTTGGTTTACTGCGTGTTGTAGATTGCGGTTTCGGACACCGGGGATCTGTTGAACCTGGATAACATTTTGGAGGTGGTCGTGTTGTAGGAATTGGCCGTGGAGTTTGCGGACAGCTTGGATCAGTTGATCCTGGATAACATTTGATAAATGGTGTTGGTGTTGTTGGGGGCAAGTATGTCTGCCCAGTTGTCTGCGTGCGTGGACACCGCGGATCTGTTGAACCTGGATAACATTTCAGAGGAGGCTGTGTTGTTACTACAGGCCTTGGTGTTTGCGGACATCCCGTATCTGTCGAGCCTGGATAACACTTTGGTGTTCTGGGTGTTGTGGATTGCGGCTTCGGACACCGTGGATCTGATGAACCTGGATAACATTTTTGAGGTGGTTGTGTTGTAGGAATTGGCCGTGGAGTTTGCGTACAGCTTGGATCAGTTGATCCTGGATAACATTTGATAATTGGTGTTGGTGTTGTTGGGGGCAAGTATGTCTGCCCAGTTGTCTGCTCGCGCGGACAGCGCGGATCTGGTGAACCTGGATAACATTTAGGAGGTGGCTGTGTTGTTATTACAGGCCTTGGTGTTTGACGACATCCCGGATCCGTCGAGCCTGGATAACACTTTGGTGTTCTGGCTGTTGTGGATTGCGGTTTCGGACACCGTGGATCTGTTGAACCAGGATAACATTTTAGTGGAGGCTGTGTTGTTACTACAGGCCTTGGTGTTTGTGGACATCCCGGATCTGTCGAGCCTGGATAACATTTTGGAGGTGGTTGTGTTGTAGGAATTGGCCGTGGTGTTTGTGGACAGTTTGGATCAGTTGAACCAGGATAACATTTTAGAGGTGGTCGTGTTGTAGGTATTGGCCGTGGAGTTTGCGTACAGCTTGGATCAGTAGAACCTGGATAACATTTGATAATTGGTGTTGGTGTTGTTGGTGGCAAGTATGTTTGCCCAGTTGTCTGCTCGCGCGGACACCGCGGATCTGTTGAACCTGGATAACATTTCAGAGGAGGCTGTGTTGTTACTACAGGCCTTGGTGTTTGTGGACATCTGGGATCTGTCGAGCCTGGATAACATTTTGGTGTTCTGCGTGTTGTGGATTGCGACTTCGGACAACGTGGATCTGTCGAACCTGGATAACATTTTGGAGGTGGTTGTGTTGTAGGAATTGGCCGTTGGGTTTGTGGACATCCACTATCGGTTGATCCAGGATAACACTTTGGCGTTCTGAGTGTTGTTATTTGCGGTTTCGGACAACGTGGATCTGTGGAACCTGGATAGCATTTTAGAGGTGGTTGCGTTGTAGGAATTGGAGGTAAGTATGTTGGTGGAACTCGTCCTGGTGGTGTTGGAAACTGTGGACACCTAATATCTGGAGACCCAGGATAACATACAACGCTTTGGGTTGTATCAAAAATATCTGGAGGGTTTGTTGTAGAAATTGGACGATTTGTTTGTGGACAGTTTTCACTTGTTGAGCCTGGAAAACATTTCAATGATGGTGCTGTAGTTATTTGAGGTTTTGGACACCTTGGATTTTTTGAACCTGGATAACATTTTTGAGGTGTTTGTGTTGTTGGAACTGGCCGTGGAGCTTGTGTACAACTTGGATCGTTTGAGCCTGGGTAACATTTTTGAGATGTTTGTGTTGTAGGAATAGGACGTGGAGTCTGTGGGCATCCAGCGTCAGTTGAACCAGGATAACATATAAGAGGTTGCCGTGTTGTAGGAGTTGGCCTTTGAGTTTGTGAACAGCTTGGATCAGTAGAACCAGGATAGCATTTTGGTGCTCTGGGTGTTGTTGGAGGTTTTGGACACCGTGGATCAGTTGAACCTGGATAACATTTTTGAGGTGGTTTTGTTGTAGAAATAGGCCGTGGTGTTTGTGGACAGCCTGGTTCCGTTGAACCAGGATAACATTCCGGCGTAGACTTGGTTGTTGGAACTGGTCGTGGTGGTTGTGGGCATTCCGGATCAGTAGAGCCTGGATAGCATTTTTGTGTTCTTGGTGTTGTTGGGGGTCTTGCACACTGTGGATCTGTTGAGCCTGGATAACATTGCAGAGGAAGCTGTGTTGTTACTACAGGCTGTTGAGTTTGTGAACAGCTAGGATCAGTTGATCCTGGATAGCATTTGGATTGAATTGTTGTAATAAATGTGGGTGGTGTACTTTTGGGTCGACCAGGGGGCCTTGTTCCTCTATTGCATTTTGGATCCTTAGATCCTGGGACACATATATTCGTTCTTACAGTTTCCGTTGGTACATATTCTGTAGTAAATTTGGGGGGTCTTGTACCTCTCGGTCCAATGGTTGTTCGCAAACATCTAGGGTCTTCACTATTTAAAACGCAATTAGGTGAACAATTAGGATCTTGGGAACCAGGATAACAATCCGGTTTTTCTGTTGTTATTATTGATTTGCATTTTGGATTTTTAGAGCCTATGTAACAATCAGGTTCAGTAATTTTATTCCGAGATGGTCGAGTGGGTCTAGTAGTAAAAGCTGGCACAAATTGTGTAGTTCTTGTTTTTTCTACTGGTGGAATTGTTTTCTCATTTTCTCCACAAATATATCGATCACATTTTCCACTACATAATTCAATATCACATTTCAAAAATACTTGCATTCTATCTGGAAACTTAAATGCACTTAACGAATTGTACATGATAGTTGTAGCTCCAGAACTTCCCGTTTGATCTGTTTGCTGCCAAATACCAAAAATTTTTTCTTTTCTACATAATTTTGCAAAAAAAAAATAAATAAAAAAATCATATATTTATAATCAATAATTTTTTTTTACAATTTAGTTTAACAAATACCTGGAACAGCCATTTTTATCTGATAATTGTAATTTTTTAGTTGATTTTGAATTATAATCTTCATTATCATATGCATAACAATCTCTTACGATAATATCATATTCTTTTTTTGGATCACGTAAATATACTAATATTGTTAAATCACCGCCTATTTTTATAGAACCACCAATTGGATGAATTTTTGGATATCGACCTTCTTGTATATCCATCCAACATTCTAATCCACCACTAGATGTTGGTACAGTTAAAACTTCAAGCATATCAACAACAAATGGTTTAAAAATAATACGTTTTTCTTGTTCATCTTGTCGACTACATGAAATTTTACGTGCAGTATCCCATATTTCTTGAACATCCTCATCAGATTGTATAACTAATACATTATCAACTGATGCACAAATTGTACATGACGGTTTACTACCACATCTATCATATGGTACATTAAATGTATATACCAATTTGTTACTACCTAATTGTACATATCTGTAAATAGAATTATTATAATATATGTATATATAGAAATAATAATTTGAATCTATATTATATAGTTCTTTTTTTTTTTCCAAATTATGTAATCATTACGAAAAAAAAAAAAAAAGGATTAATATTAATTTAAAGGATTAATATTAATATTTAATTAATTTTTTCGTATAAACTTACCGACATTTTGGATCATTATAATATCCCTGACTATAAATTATACCATTAAATGGTTCTTCAAAATTTATAGTTACAATCATATCATTACCAGTATCACATTTAACATCAATCATATCTATATGATTATGTCCTTCATGATTATGATTAGATGATATTTCATTACCACCTATAAGTGTTCTAAGAGCTGATGGTGATATTGCATTACTAGAATACTGTTTAATTGACAGAGTTATCTAAAAATATATATATATTATTATTATTATTATTTGCAGAACAATGATACAATTACATACTTATAATCTAACAATTTTTTATGTGTTTTACATGCTATTAAGTTTTGCTATGTAGGTTATTATATGTTTTAATTATCTCTATCGTAAGAATATTTTAGTAGATTGCTTTTGACTTTTGTAATTAATTATAGTTCTAATTTATATAAATTTAAATTCTTATTATATAAGAAATTTTTTTGTGCTCTAGGCTGACTATATACTAAGAATAAATTCATTTAAAAATTAAAATTAAACAAAATACAAACGAGAAAAGAAAATCTATTATACATCATCTCAATAGCATGATAATATTTGTTTTTTTAACTGATTATTAATTATTAAACGATATGATTAATAGTTTTATTAAGATTACGTCCAACACTTTATGTATATTTTTAAGATCTATGATTAAGTTTAGTTACGTTACTATAAACATAAAATGGTGGAAGCTATTGAATATTATATTTTGATTGTTAAAAAAATGTTTCGCTGGAATTTTGATGAACTATTGCTAATGGTGACAAATAATATGAACTACTGATATCTTTAGTTATATTTTCATTGTATATTACTTCAACTAGGTGATTTTGATGTATTTCTAATTTATTAGTATATTTATTTTGCAGTTGTATAGAGAGTACTTAATTAAAGGTTCTATTTTAGCTTTTCCATATAAATAATTATTTGAATATTTTCTGTTCGTCGATTCGTAATGTAAACTTGTACATATAGTCTCAATATTTTTCTTTCAAATACATGAAGTTGGTTAGCTACTGTTGGTGATATTGTGAATATATATATATATATATATATATATATATATATATAAATATATAAATAAATAAATAATAATTGAAAATTTCAACTTTATCCTACTTTATGCACATGGTACGTCCTCAATATTTTTTACTTTAATATTATATTATACATAATATGTTTTCAAAGAAAACATATTTATCATTATGTTAATTAAATATAAAAATTATGTATATATATATATATATATATATACAAATTATATTGTATTATGAAATCATTTAAGATCTTACAGGTAATTTTAAAAACCATATTTATAATTAACACATATTGCCAGAAGAAAGTTTTTGATAATATATAGTTTATTATATTTATTATCCACCACAAAATCTATAGTAAAATATGATTATCATATATTGAGGGGCCTAGTTGCAAAACTAAGTAAGTCAATTTTTTCGAATTTTTTCAGATTGCAATGGTTTTTTATAGCTTAGGATGTGCTTAATGTGATATAATGCCAGATGTAACTACTGAATGCCGTATTTAGAAACTTAATGATTAATTTTGGTGTTATTAAAAAAAAAAAATGAATTTTTATTATTTTTTCTTAATTAAATTAAAGGATTTTTTTTCAAAACTAACTGTATCCATTTTTTTTTTTAATTTTCAAAACTACCAAACTCGTCACTTGCATTTTTCAAAACTTAATAAGCTCCAAATAAGTAAAGTTGCAAAAGTCTCGATATCCAAATTTCAAAATCAAATATCAGCAAGTAATTGCGATTAATATTTATATTTTATGAAAACATTATTAAATTAATAATAATAAATACAACAGAAACAACAATATAGCACAGTGCTGAAGCCGTACAGAAGTATTTTCCATTTTGGCCGAAAATCACTTAAGGTGGACTTATTTAGTTTTGAAACTAGGCCCCTCATATATGAGGCCGTTGAGAAGCAAAGTGGTCCAACCCAAAAAATCCAGATTTTGAGTTTTATTTATCATTATGTTCATATATTGAGCATAAATTTATGAAAACATATTTTTAGGCGCACATTTCAATATTTCTACCAAGGATTCACAGCAAATTAACATTTTTCCATAGACCAATTTCAGCAAATTATTAAATATTAAATTCAATTTATCTCTAAACGTCATTTTTTGGGTTAGACCACTTTGCTTCTCAACGCCTCATATATAGTATATATTATATATATGGTTAATACATAAATGATGAATTTCAGTACTTAAATTATATAATATATATATATAGTATTATAGGTTTTTTTTGGAGGGTAAGGTTAGTTATATTATCACAAAAAAATTACATAATTTTACCTAATAATAATAAGATATCTTTAGGTTTGTGCAAAAAAAATAAAATAAATATATAAATCAAATATTGTATATATATATATATATAATTATATGTATATATATAATTATATTTTGTTATGTAAAAAAACAAAATAAAAAAGTCTTGTACATACAAAATTAAATTTTCACTATTATTGAATAATTATTTATTAGTTGGTTACGAAAGTTTTTTTTTCAAGTTTTTGTCTTTTTTTTTCTCCGTTCCGTGGTTTATGTTTATATTTATGATGATTAAAGAAGAATATAATGTATTTAAATATATATATATAAAATAATTTAATGATGGTGTCTCTCTTGTGTGTCTATTTTTTTTTTTTGTTTAAATTAAATATATAGAAAGGTCGGGCCCGACCGGGTCATAATGTCATATATGTGATTTTTTATATATATATATACATATATATACAAATTAAATTATGTAATATTAACTTTTATAGTAGAATTTTTTACTATGTTTTTATTTTGCACGATTTTATTAATATTTCGTTTAACCCATTTTATCTCATAGTACCAATTTTGGCACAGAGTTTTAGATGTCCGTACTGCAAGCTATGAAATATTGTATTGGACTCAAACCACTAACATAATATTACTGTTAAATGTCCCGTACAATGTATATTTGCGGGAATTCCAGATTTATTTCAGGTTCAGGCAAACGGAATATATTTTTCTTGTTTTGGTATAATTTTCAATTGTGTAATGGAATTTGGAAAGTGTCCTTAAAAATAAAGTGTGGAATTTTAATTTGGTATAGTTTGTGTTGGATTTACTTTTGAAAAGTTCAAATAAATCCCAAGGATATAACTAAAGACAAATAAAAGTTGTCTTTTTGGTAAATTTTCTTCTATTTTAATGTTTTTCTTTAAAATTTGCCATTTAATAATATTTTCTTTAAAATTGTTGCCGATTTTGTTTATTTTACCATTAAACTTTAATATTTTCATAAAAAAAACTGATTTATTTCCGATAGGTTTTCCTTGGCATCTAATGGGTTAAAGAAAAATTTTTTTTTTTTTTAAATAAAAACTTTGTTTCCTATAAATATGTGATGATGATGATGATGATGAGAGATAGAGATGGAAAAGATCGCTTTTAACACGTTCGCGGGACACCTACTGCAATTGCAGTGGACCGATCACGTAATCTTTTGTTTCAGCTTTAGCTAACATCAAATTGTGATGTGTTTTTTTTTTGTTTTTTTTTTGTGTCCGCCAACGTGTTTAACTATAATGTTGAAATTATTGACTTTTATTATGGTCAAATGGTCAAAAATTATTGGCAAAACCATAAAAAAAAACCATGATATTTTGTGTTGTAAGGATTTTTTACGGGAAATTAAATTACAAATACGTACATAAATTGGATAATAACATTTAAAATAATAATTTTAATAAATTAAATTATTTAAACTTACCTGTATTATCAGTATGATAAATAATATTTTTTGTAATTTCATCATTATTATTTATTTATTATTATTAGTACATTCCTTTTTACGTTTTTTTTTTTTATTTTATTTTATACAAATTTAAAATATTTTTAGTCGTATATTTCTATCAATATAAATGTTTGTATATATATATGTATATTGAAATTTAGGAAAATGATTTATAATCTTCAGGTGTGTTAAAAAAAATTCACCTGAAATTTAAAATTTAAAATATATTAAAATAATATTAATTACTTTCTTAGATCATAATTTTAATATTATACAATTAAAAATATATTTAATTATATTTAGTTATTCATTTATTATAGTTTTAGTTAATAAAATAATCTATCAATCTACAAAACTGAATATACAGTGTACTCTCGGTAACGTGAATATGCGTTAATATGAAATATACTGTAACATGAACATACCCAGCAAACGTAGAACTACTTCTACAAGAGTACGGTGGAAAAGTACTTTTCTTCTAGTGAAAAAAAATTACGGACTTGGGCAAAAATTCACAATAGTTTACTATGACGTTTCTATATCTATATATGAATTTTTTTACGTATTGCTCACAGAGTTCTATACAAGCAAGCAAAAATGTTTATTTGTGTTAGTAACTAGTTCGATTTTGTTTGCTGGGTAGTTTTTTTTTACATTGTATACTCTAAAACGTGAACATTTTTTTTTTGTTATTCTTAAATTCTAGCGAAATTTATAGTTTTAGGAATTAGTTTCAAATGAAACATGTTTAATACCGCAATTTTAACCAGAAATTTGTTACATTTCGGCTGTGTAAATAGATGAGTATATATGAAGTTAGAGAAAAATAAAAGAGTACAAAATGACAGAATATTTGGATTAGCTCCTTAACCCTGCATTACAAAATCTTGCATTACAAAATCTTGCATTACAAAATCTTGCATTACAAAATCTTGCTTTACAAAATCTTGCATTACAAAATCTTGCATTACAAAATCTTGCATTACAAAATCTACAAGATTTTTTTAATCGGAGATATGTACCAAGAAGTTAAATTGGGTTAACTTCATCACTTGTGTAGCCGTACATCAAGAACAAAAACTTTATAATAAAGCAAATTTTTGCACTCTTCTCAGAGAAAAGTAACTGTTTAAAGAAACAATTAGAAAGTATTTGAAATTCTTTAGATTAGGAAAGAATAAAAAAACCCAGCACAGCCAGTTGATTAGTGCCAATATAAAGTAATATAATCAGTGCCACTGCCAGTTGATAATTAAAATTTTTAATTGTGTTAAAATAAATAAGAAGTACATTTTTTTTTTGGTTGTGTTAAATATTTTCTGTAAATATAATATTAAATTTTTAATTGGGCCCGTCATCATGAATATTTCCATCATTACTTCCAATTAGGGCAATGAAAAATTATACATCGATGGATTTTCATTTAACTTAAACAGAAAAAAAAACATTTAATTGGGTTTGCAGCAAACAAAAAAGCTTGCACTGTAATGGACAAGATGCTAATTAATTAATGGATCCTACATTTTTAAATGCAAGATTTTGGGGCGCTCCCAGAATATTTTTCCAAAAATTTTGTTAAAAAGTCTATTATAGACATGTTCCTTACATATTTTTATATTATATTATTTTACATATTATATTGTATTTCCTATTACATATTTATATCTTTGAATGTTAAATTTAATTTCTAAATTTTTAAATGTTTTAAATTTTTCTCTTAATAAAATTAAGTGTATTGTAATTCTGATTGATTTTTTATGAAGAACAGTAGTAAGCCAACATTTTTGCTTCAAAGAAAACTACAAACTTCGATAGTGTGAACATTTCGATTTTGTGAACAGGCAAAGTTTTTCTTAATTCACGTTACCGCGAGTGCACTGTATGTTTTTTTGTTTTTAACAAAAATCAAAATAACTATATAAAATATTTATACAATAAAATAATTTGCAATATTTAAATTATTTACGAATTTATAGTGACAAATTTTAAGAGCACAAAGTCACTAATAATGATCTCCTCTATTAAAAGCTATATACAATTGGTCCGCTAAACACTTTGAACTGTGGAAATATGATTTATAAAGGTGTTTTAGCAGCCTAACAGCAGTGTGCCCAGAAGTTGATAAACCACAAAGTCAATAAAAACGATTAGTAATAATTATTGAATTCAAATATATATATATAAGGAAACTATTTTATATATAATAACGATCGTTGTACATAAATTTTTGTGTGTGTGTGCGCGGCTAAAGTTTTGTATTAAAGAGCCTATATATTGGACGCAGATTTAGCGACCTATATATAGGTGGATATGAAATTGGAAGTAATCGTAAAATTTTTGTTGTATATAAATTTCGGCCACAGATATGAGCCGATTGAATAAATATCATAAAACTATATATGGAGCCGTTGATTTTGGAAGTGGGCATAAAGGAACTTTTAAATTATTTTGAGATATTTGAGAAATATTTTTGCAATTGTAGTGTTTACAAGTAAAATTTCTATGGACAAAATATAATACATAATTTTGCATCAGGAATTTCATAATAATTCAATAAAACATGAAAAAAATCATACATATTATTTTGTAATCATAAATATATAGAATAAATAATTTCAGAAATTCAATTATAATTTTTTCGCAAAAATTGACTTTATATGCCACTTTCAAAATCAACAGCTCAAATATAATGCATTATCCATTCGTAAAGATATATATTCATTTATCATATTAATATTTAATGTTGTCTAAATTAAAAGATATATATTTAATTTTAGTCTTAATGCCCATGGGTCTATTTTTAATTTTTTATATAATTATATTATTTTTTTTTTGTGTATAGTAACACTATATATCTTTCTCTATATATATATATATATATTATGTATATTTTATTTTCATCTTCATAATTTTTGTATAAACATTAATTTTTAAATTACACACAAAACTCTCAATTTATTATTATTATTATTTTAAAATCAGTAAAAATATTTATAATAAAAATAAATAAATAAAAAAAAAAATTAAATAGGTGTGTGAAGAAGATAAAATTATACATAAATTTTTTTTTTTTTTCATTGGTAATTGGAATTATTGACACCATGGCCTAATATTATAAGAAAAACATTACACATATAAAAATTAATTTATATTATTATTATTATTATTTAACCCATTTTATCCCATAGTAGCAATTTTGGCACAGAGTTTTAGAGGTCCGTACGGCAAGCTATGAAATATTGTATTGGACTCAAACCACTAACATAATATTACTGTTAGATGTCCCCTACAATGTATATATTGCGGGAATCCCAGATTTATTTCAGGTTCAGGCAAACGGAATATTTTTTTTCTTTTTTTGGTATAATTTTCAATTGTGTAATGGAATTTGGAAAGTGTCTTTACAAATAAAGTGTATGGAATTTTTATTTGGTATAGTTTGTGTTGGATTTACTTTTGAAAAGTTCAAATAAATCCCAAGGATATAACTAAAGACAAATAAAAGTTGTCTTTTTGGTAAATTTTTTTCTATTTTAATGTTTTCTTTAAAATTTGCCATTTAATAATTTTTTCTTTAAAATTGTTGCCGATTTTGTTTATTTTACCATTAAACTTTAATATTGTCATAAAAAAAAATGATTTATTTCCAATAGGTTTTCCTTTGCATCTAATGGGTTAATAATATTTATATATATATAAAACGAATATAACGGCAACATTATTATTTTTTTTTTTTTTTTATGTAATTACATAAAATTTATAATCGTTTATTATTTATATTTAATATAAAATTTAATAATTTATTATATTTTTGTGTAATATAAAATATTTTAACTATAATAATTTTAAATGTTTTGGGACAAAATCTAGTTTGTTTTTTTGGTAATTTTATTTAAAGAAGAAAATATGTTTTTTTTTATTTGTTGTTGTTGTTGAAAAATTTTCATTCTAACTTTTAATATCTATAAAAATTCTTGATTGATTTTAATTAAATTTTTTTTATATTTTTTTTTTTTTTTTTAATATTTAATTATCATTTATAAATAAAATATAATAAAATATAATAAAATTTATTATATTTCATTATAAAGTAAATAAATTTCAATAGAAACATTCAAAGTGTTAAGGCACAAACTCGAATTTTAATTTAATAGAAAATTAAAATTGTTAAGGCACAAACTCGAATTTTAATTTAATAGAAAATTAAAAGTGTTAAGGCACAAACTCGAATTTTAATTTAATAGAAAATTAAAAGTGTTAAGGCACAAACTCGAATTTTAATTTAATAGAAAATTAAAAGTGTTAAGGCACAAACTCGAATTTTAATATAAATAGAAAAATTAAAAGTGTTAAGGCACAAACTCGAATTTTAATTTAATAGAAAAATTAAAAGTGTTAAGGCACAAACTCGAATTTTAATATAAATAGAAAAATTAAAAGTGTTAAGGCACAAACTCGAATTTTAATATAAATAGAAAAATTAAAAGTGTTAAGGCACAAACTCGAATTTTAATATAAATAGAAAATTAAAAGTGTTAAGGCACAAACTCGATTTGCATCAATAACATAAAATTTTACGTTCTGCGGGGAAATTATACGAAATTAACAAGAAAAAAGCACAATTCTTATTAATATTTTGCTAATCTATAAAATTTATATATTATTTACCACAATATAAGCACAAAAATTGTAATTTGTACATAATTAAAAACTCTACATTGTTACATTGTTGTACATATGCACATAATTAAACTCATTAAAAAGGTTAAAGATACTAAACAAGAAATTACTAAGATTCAAACTGTCGAGGAAGACGACAAGGAACCTGTCACAACAATTACTGGTAGAAGAAGCTCCAGTCGAAGAAAAGCCTGAGACTGTTGAAGAACTTCCAGGAGAAGTTAAAGTTATTGAGACAGTTAGTGAAGATGGTAAACCCAAGAAAACCAAAATTTAGTAATAATTATATATAAATATAGATTATAATTTAATAATTAATTAATTGAAAGAAAATGGTAAAAATTACATCTACTTTGTAGGTATATGAGATCAAGACATAATTTAAATAATAATATCCGGTTTAAAAAAAGAATATTATTTTTTTTTTTTTATATTATGCTATAAAAAAATAAAAAATATATTTAAATAAATTATTTACATAAATTAAAATGATGGCTAAATAACTTAGTCAGATAGAGTATCATCAAGTTCGTGACAAGGTTAAATATATTTTATATTTTACTTATATTTTTTTTTGTTTTTCTTGTTTTAATTTTTTTTTTTTAATTTAAAGATTAATTTCGATATCTATATATATATATATATATATATA
>OX457090.1:3194821-3232321 GCA_949752835.1 Empis stercorea | reverse complement strand
TGTGATAGGTACAAAATGTATTTGGGTACAAAATGTCGTAGGTACCAAATGTATTTGGGTACAAAATGTCGTAGGTACAAAATGTATTCATAGGTACAAAATGTATTTGGGTACAAAATGTCATAGGTACAAAATGTATTCATAGGTACAAAATGTATTTGGGTACAAAATGTCATAGGTACAAAATGTATTCATAGGTACAAAATGTATTTGGGTACAAAATGTCATAGTTAGAAAATGTATTCATAGGTACAAAATGTATTTGGGTACAAAATGTCATAGCTACAAAATGTATTCATAGGTACAAAATGTATTTGGGTACAAAATGTCGTAGGTACAAAATGTATTCATAGGTACAAAATGTATTTGGGTACAAAATGTCATAGGTACAAAATGTATTCATAGGTACAAAATGTATTCACAGGTACAAAATGTATTTGGGTACAAAATGTCATAGGTACAAAATGTATTCATAGGTACAAAATGTATTTGGGTACAAAATGGCATAGGTACAAAATGTATTCATAGGTACAAAATGTATTTGGGTACAAAATGTCATAGCTACAAAATGTATTCATAGGTACAAAATGTATTTGGGTACAAAATGTCGTAGGTACCAAATGTATTTGGGTACAAAATGTCATAGCTACAAAATGTATTCATAGGTACAAAATGTATTTGCGTACAAAATGTCGTAGGTACAAAATGTATGTGGGTACAAAATGTCGTAGGTACAAAATGTATTTGGGTACAAAATGTCGTAGGTACAAAATGTATTCATAGGTACAAAATGTCATAGCTACAAAATGTATTCATAGGTACAAAATGTATTTGGGTACAAAATGTCGTAGGTACAAAATGTATTCATAGGTACAAAATGTATTTGGGTACAAAATGTCATAGGTACAAAATGTATTCATAGGTACAAAATGTATTTGGGTACAAAATGTCGTAGGTACAAAATGTATTTGGGTACAAAATGTCGTAGGTACAAAATGTATGTGGGTACAAAATGTCGTAGGTACAAAATGTATTTGGGTACAAAATGTCATAGCTACAAAATGTATTCATAGGTACAAAATGTATTTGGGTACAAAATGCTGAAAATTTTATATATTAGAAAATTTGTCCTGGACACAGTAATTTTTTTTTTTTTTATAAACTACTTTAATTAGTTCTGCTGACCACCCATTTATATATGCCTGACCAGACATTTTCATACATTCAGTTTTCATATTATATCCAATTTTGTCAGTTTGGTTTTAGGCTATTTCTATTTTGGTTTCGTTTTTACCTTTCGGCGCACCCATAATTATTATTATTATTATTTTTCAAATCACCCTGTGTAAAAGCAAAATTTTTTCTTGAAAAAAAAAAAAAAAAAAAAAAACTGTGTGTGATAAATATATATACATATATAGCTCCCACTATTGTGATTATATAAATTTCTATCAATCTTTACAATAACTCTTATTTTTTTTATCATTCATTTTTTTTTTATTATTTAACAAGACACAGAAAACGATGAACAAGATGATGATGATGGAAAAAGAAGAAGAGATTTTTTTTTTTTGTATCACTAATAAAAGAGTTAAACATATAAAAGAGATGTGGTTATGTTATTTAAATATTTAAAATATATATATATATATATATATATATATTTAATGCATAATAGTTTATGTATATATTATAATTATATAATATGCGAAATTTTGTTAATTTTTCTCGCTAATGTCCTCTACCATACCAAACAAAAAAATCATAAAAAATATAAAAGAAGTAAATAAATTAAAAATAATAATAATAATAATAAAAAAACTTGATATTTTATATTTTATATATATATATATTTATATATATTATAAACAAGCTAATATATATATATATATATATAAATTATAATTGTTAGAGAAGAAGCTGGTTAAATTATAATTCCACCATATACATTTTTATTTTAAGCGTTTTATTTTATAGTCGAATTTTTTTTTAACTCAAATTTAACGAATTTTGTCACAGATAATTAAAAATTAATTCATTTTATTAACATTTTTTTTTTTATCACATCATTTACTAAATTTTTTTTAACTATATAAATTATGGTACTTTAAAGATAGGGGGGGGGGGGGGGTGTGGTGCAATATAACACCTAACGAAATAAAAATTAAATACATAAGAAGAGTATGGTCTATTAAATAATATTATGTTCACCATTTTTTCATAAAAGTTTGACACACATTTTCCGTGCCAAAAAGGAGTTAGAATAGAATTTTCTTGACTCTTAAAATTTTTTTTTCTGATATTTTGAAAATCTTTTGAAGACTTTTTCACGGGGAAAATGGGGGTGTATTAAAATTTTATGATTCATATTAACATTCATATATATAGGGATATAAAAGGTCAATTGAATTGTACAATTCTCTTGGAGAGAGAAGACTCTTTATGTCCTCTGGCGTTTATATTTCATTTATTTTGAGATAGTAACCTATATATATATATATACACAGGTGTCCCTCGTATAACACGGTTAATTCGTTCCGTGCTATATCGAAACCGTGTTGTAGGAAACCGTGTAATATCAAATCCGTGTTAAAATAATCGCAAATTTTGTACCGTGTAATATCAAAACCGTGTTCTCTAAGTACCGTGTTATACGAGGGACGCCTGTACTATGATATTAGGATATACAGTAAACCTATTAGGCAAAAAAAAATCATTTACACCCACACATAATTGAATGTATGTATATATTTGGAATTTGGTAATTATATATAAAGCCTACCTATATATTAGATTTAATTTCCACATTTGAATGGGCCTGAATAGACTGATTTTTTTTTCCTTTTAAATTTATTTAATAAAGTCCTATATTTAGGCTATATTTCGTTAGATCTTATTATTACCCCCACCCCAATATATATAGTATGGTTGGTTGGTTGGTTTAAGTGGCGAGCCTCTTGACCCGGCTGTTCAAGACAAGAGGCTCCAATTAACGCTATAGCGCCGTTTTACTACCACTGGCCTCGTGAACCACTAATTTCAAGTATGGAAGGAGAGAAAGTAGATTATAGCCACCCTGTGGCATTTAGGAAATGTACCATATCTGTTGGTAGTATTGTGGCTAGGCTGCTGATATTATCCATATCTCTTGGTAGTATTGTGGCTAGGCTGCTGAGACAAATGTATTGTACTACAGTTTCCCTCTCGTCCGGTTATTGACAGCTACGGCAGGATAGGTGGAAGGGGATGCCTAGTCTGGTTGCATGTTCACCGATTGGCCAGTGCCCAGTAAACACCGCTAGTATTCTGGCAATGTTTTTGCGCGAGTAGTTTAGGAGATCAGCTGTTCTCCTACTTGAATACCGTGGCCATGTTTTTTTGGATGTTTTACATGTTGCTAAGTTCACCCACCTAAGGTTAGCTAGCAATTGGCAGTGAAGGAAGATATTTCGTTTTATACTGTTGTTTGGAGGGTTCGCGCGTGCTAGTTCGTCGGCTTTCTCGTTACCTACAATATTCCTATGACCTGGGAACAAAGTAACGTGACCTCGAACCGGTTACTTATATGCATTAGCTCTACTGAATATATAGTATAATTAGAGATGTTCTATAATTAAATATGCGAAATTATAATATATATATATATATATATGCACATATAGTATATATGCCTACTAACATATATTATTATATACATTAAACATAATTCATTTCTCAAAAAAAAATTCATCACTTAATTAAAATTCTAAGTGGCATTATGGTGGTTCAATATTTTAGTATTCTATGTATCATATAGGCAATGTATTATATCGTTTTGTAGAGATTTACAATTCTAATTTTGTAAAATTCATTCCATCAAAAATTAATCTGCAAAAAAATGTACAGAAAAAAATATAAAAACGACTAATTTAATTTGAAAATCATAAAATTATTGATTATCATAAAACAAAAACAAAAAAAATGAGAGACAGACAGAAATAAACATAAAATTATTTTAATATCTTTGATGGTTTTTCTGTTGTTGTTTTGGTTTTTTGTGTTTAAGATTTTATAATTTTATAATTTTTTGTATTTTATTATTATTTATTTGACATTGTACTACTTTTTTAACAATATTTCTGCATAATTTCAGTTTTAGTATAATTGTTTATCAATATTATACTATATATAGTATAGTAGTAATTTTTTGTTATGTTTCTTCTTTAATATTTTGTTTGTCTGATATTTGTGTTTCTATCTTATAACCAATTTGTGGTGCTCTATTAAAAAGATTTAATAAATATTTAAAGATATCCTAGAGAATATTTATATATATCGAATATGTTAAACGTAATATATAATGATATAATTATACGGATATATAGTAACATTCTTTTGCTATTTGGCAGAACAGCCCATAGATGTGTGATCCTAGAGGTGTCTGCCGTTTAAATATTTTTCTGATTAAAGTATATGCTTCTTAGACATTTTCATGCAGTTTTATTTGCAATTTAGGACATGGAACTAAAGTGTCTGCCTCTTATCAAGTCTATGCTTCTTAGACATTTTCATGCAGTTTTATTTGCAATTTAGGACATGGAACTAAAGTGTCTGCCTCTTATCAAGTCTATGCTTCTTAGACATTTTCATGCAGTTTTATTTGCAATTTAGGACATGGAACTAAAGTGTCTGCCTCTTATCAAGTCTATGCTTCTTAGACATTTTCATGCAGTTTTATTTGCAATTTAGGACATGGAACTAAAGTGTCTGCCTCTTATCAAGTCTATGCTTCTTAGACATTTTCATGCAGTTTTATTTGCAATTTAGGACATGGAACTAAAGTGTCTGCCTCTTATCAAGTCTATGCTTCTTAGACATTTTCATGCAGTTTTATTTGCAATTTAGGACATGGAACTAAAGTGTCTGCCTCTTATAAAGTCTATGCTTCTTAGACATTTTCATGCAGTTTTTTTTGCAATTTAGGACATGGAACTAAAGTGTCTGCCCCTTATCAAGTCTATGCTTCTTAGACATTTTCATGCAGTTTTATTTGCAATTTAGGACATGGAACTCTGATTTTATATATGAAAGAATATAAATTCCTCTGTACCGGAGAGAAATTATATTTATATTGCAACCACAGATGTTAAAAATATGACTTTGTAATGAGTCACAAATTGTTTATGTCAGTTAAACATTATGGATGATACTATTAAATTGTAACGATATCTTACAGAATATTTTTTTTTTTAAATCTAGCATAGAAACATGATATATCATTTTTTACTTTGTATTTATGTTTACCAGTTTATCCATATAAATATACATAAATATTTATTAAAAAGTAAAAAAATTCATATTTTTTTTTTGTTATTCAAATCTGTTTTTTTTTTTACCATAATTATAGAATAAATTAAATTTTTATATTTAGTTTATTATATAAAATGTTACACCAAAAATGATTATAAGGTGGCAACTCTCTTCTTTTTCTAATCAATAAATTAATTAAATAACATTATTAATATTTTATTTTTTTTTATTTTTATGTTAATTTGACAAAACAAACATAAAATTAATAAAAAATTTCATTTAAATTTATTTTATTCATTTTGTGTCATAGTTTATTCTTAGGATAAAATTCTAATCATATTATAAAAATGTTGTTATATAATATTATATACATATATATATATATTTTATGTTTTGTATTTTGGGTGAAACATTGAAATTAAAAGTGAGTGTGAAAATATATATATATATATATATAAAAAGAATTTATTAAGAAGATGAGAATAATGAAGAATTTCCAGTTTCTTAAGATTAATACATGAGACATTATTTGAAATGATTTCACTTTTTTTTTGTTTTTTTTTTTTCAAATTTCAAAAATGCATAACAAATTTTAAGATTAAATAATTTTTCAAAAAAAAAACAAAAAATATTTATTTTAATTTTAGAAATGTTTTAAGATTAAAAATGATTTAAATATTATTGAAAAATGTTTAAATTTATTTGATAAATGATTAAAATTTATTTGAAAAACGTTTAATTTAATCTGAAAATTGTATATTACATATAAATAGGAAAATCGAGTTTGTGCCTTAAGACTTTCGTTGTCTATTCTATACATATTGAAATTTTGATTTAAATATTTTGAAAAATGATTAAATGCATTTGAAAAATGATTGAAATATTATGAAAAATGATTAAAATTTATTTGAAAAACGTTTAATTTAATCTGAAAATTGTATATTACATATAAATATGAAAATCGAGTTTGTGCCTTAAGACTTTCGTTGTCTATTTTATACATATTGAAATTTTGATTTAAATATTTTGAAAAATGATTAAATGCATTTGAAAAATGATTAAATTTATTTGAAAAATGATTGAAATATTATGAAAAAATGTTTAATTTAATCAAAATTTCAATATGTATAGAATAGACATGAATCAAATGTTTAATTTAATATATATATATATTAATTTCATTATAGACAACGAATCATATGAAACTAAATATATATATATGTATATATAATGTACACATATTTATTTAATAACATCCATATTTCAAAATTTCAAAACAAAAAAATACCAATTTTCCTTAATTATTTTTAATTGTGTTTGATTTTTGTATTTAATTGACAGCATTTTATTAATCGCATGGCAGGTGTCTATTAATTATGACAATTTTTGAACCGGTTAATTATAATTATTATATATACATATATACATATATATATATATATATATATATATATATTTAATACTGAAGAAGATTATAGAGATTATTAATATTATATTATATTAAATATTTTTGGAATTTATTATAATATTACATAAATATTATTCTATGCGCATTTTATGTTATTAAAGAATTTATTTATTTACTTACAGGTTGACTTGAAAACAAACAAACAACAAACAAAAACATAAATTCAAACATAATTCATAGTAATATAGTCAAAAGTAAAAATAGTCCTTGGCTTTAATCAAATACCTACCGTGTCTCTGTCTTAACGAACATATTATAGAAACGACAGAACATATTCTCTTTACACTGTGAGCGTGAGGCAGTTGTTGCGCAAATGAGAAGACTAAATCTTCTGGTGGTAAAGGCTATACGACCCTTGCAAATATGAAGAACTGGCTACTAAAATATGGCAACCCCCTCAAATTGATTTCTCAGTATTTTCAAATCCTTTAAATATATTTGGGGGCTAGGGAAAAGGGGGGGGGGCAGTAAACGGCACACAATATAGATTGAAGAGGTTGCAGTGCTTATACCCCGCGCGGTAACGAATATATAGCCCATCTGCATTATATTAGTAAAAAACCACCAAAAATTATATTTTCACTGACACCCGTTTTTTTTTTTTGTTTTTCAATTTTTCGGAATTTATTTATTTCTATGTAGACATTTTTGTTTGTTTGTTTTTTTTTCTTTGTTTTTCATTAATGGCATAAAAAACATAATTAAAATAAACATAAATATTATTAATGATATTTATTAGGACTTAATAAACATAAAATATTTAATGAATTTCGATGTTAAAGTCATTATTATTTTAAAAAAAATTTTTTTTTTTTTTTATAGTAATATTTTAATTTTTGTTAGTATATATTATATATTCCTCAAGGACATATATAACATGTCATGTATAATATCTTGTCTGTATTGACACCTTCAATTTTAATAACTTTAAACATTAATAAAGTATATATATTTTTTTTTGAAGTATTTATTTCCTCTTATTTTGTAAATGGAAAAAAAAAGTTAAAATTTACATTAATTTAAAAAAAAGACCAAAAAAGGATATAATGTACATTTTAATTACAAATTATATATAATATTTTCACAACTCATATATAAGCTTTAAAGAGTACACATATCTGATCACGCATAATGCAGAAGAAGAAAAAAAATCATCGAGTTTGTGACTTAACACTTTCGTTTTTTCTATTTTTCTATTTTAAATTGAAAATTTTTATATACGCAAAAATTTTACGAAAAATTCATTTTTTTTTTTTTTAATTTAGATAAAAATTAAGAATTAAATTTAAAAATTTAAAAATTATATAACATAAAAAATATATTTAAAATATTTTTACTAAATTAATAAAAAAAAAAAAAAAAAATTATGTAAAATATTTATTCATATTTTTTTGCTTATCTTTTATTATAAATAAAATATTCAATTTTTATGAATTAATAATTACATAATTTATGTTATTTTGGATTTTATGAATTTTTAGAATTTTATATTTAATATATATATATATGTATATATATATATTTCATTTTTATATATAAATTTAAAAAATTTAATTATTATGAATTTTTTCCAAAAAAATATTTTTGCATATATAGCATTTTTGAGTCAAAATAGTCTTTTCAAATTTCAAATTAGTCTTTTTAAAAAATCATATTAGTCTCGTACACACACAACACACACACACAAAACACTGAATTTAATTTTGTAAAATGACAAATACATAATTTGATTTTACTTGAAAAGACTAATTTTGAAATTTAAAAAGACTATTTTGACTCGAAAGACTATTTTGCTATATATAGATTTAATTATTTTTGGTATATTTCCAAAATTCTATATATATATAAGTGCTCTTCAACGACCTAAATATTTTTTCTGGATATAATTTTCATATTTAGATATTTTACGAAATAACGAGTTTTGATTGGTTTGAAAAAAATATATTGATATATATACAGTTGCTCACAAAAGTATCCGGCCACCCTACTTGGTTCAAAATATTTAATGTTTTTCACTTCATTTTCAATTAAGTATTTTTTTTAATATTGGCTATAAAAAGCCTTTACTAATGCACTTTATAATACTAGAAAAACGTATTAGAAAAATGAATTAATTATCAGAAAAACTTACATAGCTGTCCGAACTCATAAAACAATTGACACTAAAGTCGGCCACTAAGTGTGTACGCATACGAGGGACTTCCCCAAAGTAAGTTTAGTTACCAAATAGTTTCCAAATAGTGCGCCTTTCGAGAAAAATTCCATTTCCGAATTATGTACTTAATTGTTTGGTTGTCGATTTTTTCTGAAGTATATTTAATTTTGATATTTCTATGATTGGATTATAAATTACAAGACTAAATAATGTTAAAAAAATAATAATTATTTGTTTTCTGATATTTAAAACTTAACGTCTAAGATTAATTCTACTGAATAAAAGAAGTGGCCGGATACTTTTGTGAGCAACTGTATGTCAAAATACTACTGTCACAAATTTTCTGTTTTGACATTATTTTTTTTTTATATTGACGCGCGGATTATTGTTTATTAAAATTAATATTACAGTTTAAAATTAGTATTATTACATATATTTACTTATTTTTCCTTAAATTTTGCCAATTCCAATTTTTTCAACAATACTTATTTGTTTAAATTATTTCAGTGCTACCAGATTACATAAATATGTAAAATTAACATAAAAACCATGAAATATTCAGTGCTGCCAGACATAAAATGTAAAAAAAAAAATATAAAAATATCTCAGGCACCAAAAACAGGTGTTCACGTAATTTTACAAAAAAATATCAAAATATCCAGAAAAAATATTTAGGTCGTCGTGAAGACCACTTATATATAAAAAAAAAATTAAATAAATAATAATTTTTTTTTAGAGTTATTATTAATATTTTTAAAGGTCTCTTGGTTATAAATATATTTATATATATATATATATATATATATATATATATTTAATTTAAATCAATAAACCTAAAAAAAAAAATTTTTTACCCAAAATATTATTTTTTGATTACAAAAAATATAGTGCTTAAGAATTTTTTTTTATTATTTAATTTTGAAAGTGGCTTAAAGAGAAAAAAAATGTCTCTAATATATATATATATATATAATACAGCATTGGCCAAAAGTATTAGGCCACCCTATAAAAATTCTCTCAATATCTTTAAAAAGCAAAAAATTTTTAAATGAAATCAAAGTAAACAAATAACATGATAAATAAATAGTTTTATGAAACATAATTAATATTTGGTTGGGTCGCCTTTGGCTTTAATGACAGCAACACGATCCTCTTAGGCATAGAGCCTAACTATAGCTTGCGGTACTCTTCGGAAGAAAATAGCATACCACAATTGCTGTAACACATTTTTAATGTGTTTCTTTCGATGTAATTTAGTACTCATTGATCATACGCTTCAGAATACCGCATAGAGAGATGTTCTATGTAGTATTCTGTTGCGTAGGATCATCAAGGAGTCGTAAATTAGATCGAAAAAAATATATTACAAATGTGTTACAGCAAGAGTGTAAAGCTAGTTAGCTCTATGCCTAAGATCGCTGTTATGTGTCATTAAAGCCAAAGGCGTCCAACTTTTGACCAAGTCTGTATTTGGTTGTAGTAACTAATGAAAGTTTTTTTTTTGTCTTAAAATATTTTATACCTTATATCCAAAAATCTTGTTCAATAGTAGATTTATTAGATATATGTATGTATGCGTGGCATAAAGGAGTGGTCTTTAAATGCCACTCAAATTGTATTTCTTTCACTAAATGAGTTTTTTTTTTTTTGTAGTACTTGTATTTATCCTCTTAACCAAAAGAGTATAATGCTCTTCAAAAAGTTACTTTTTTGGGTAACTTATTACCAATAAAATTAATCATGGTCAAAATTAATGATAATACTCGTATATTGGATTGCTGGAGGGGGGGGGGGGGGGGGGAGGTGGACTTGTATTTTGCTAAAATCTAGAAGAAAAAAAAATTAAACAAATAAAACTCTTTAACCAGACTTTTAGATTTATTAAGATTTAGGAATCTTTCTATACAACGATTAAACTTTTCAATATGACAATTAATCTTTATGTCCTAAACACAATTGGAACTACAAGCGAATTTGTAGCTGTCACAGCAATTAGAAAACACGAAATTAAATGAGACTGAACACAATTAGGCTACAACTACGAGATACAACTACAGAATTAAGTTAATTTCTAATTTTGCAGTCGGAAGCTGTCGGAAAAATAAAAAAAAAGGAAAATTTCAAAAAAAAAAAAAAAAAAACAGTGTGCTTGGAAAGATGAATTTCAAATATAGCAAAAAAAATATATCTCGTCACTGGTAGTCGGTATTGTGCTTACATCAGTAACGTAGCCGGTAGTTGTGGTACGTAGTTGCAGTCGGTAGTTCCAATTGTGTTTAGGGCATTAATATTATATTATACTGAAAAATCTATAATATCACTCATTGATTAGCTTGTTAAAAGTTAACTATAATATATATATATATATATATATATATATATATATTACCGGGACAGGAGGCAAGGTACCGCGTAACAGGGAAAAAAACTCTTGAGCATATTATCTAATTACTGTCTCGCCGAAAAGAAGAATTCTCGCAAACCTAAAAGAAGTTTCCAAGTGTATATAATATAGTCTTAGGAAACACCTATGAAATTCACTAAAATCTCTAATACATATACACTCTATATCCTCGGCGGACATCAATTTACCACAGGTGCCCAATGTGAACTATCAGCCGGAGATTTGCGTCGTGATCATTTTCCAACACAAATATAAGTCATCGTTAAGGACCCTTGCGGTTGTTCTATGCGGGGCTTAAGACCGCCATTATAAACCTCATATATATATATTTAATCGATAACAATTTAAAATATTATATAAATATATATAATAAATAATTAAATATAATATTTTTTTGTTGCAATTAATTTTATATTATAATTTTTGTATACCAACAACAAAATTATTACTCTTATTTTTTAAACCAAAAAAAATATATTTTATTTATAGTTTTTCGAATATAAATACCACTCTTTTATATATATATATATATATTTAGTAGCTATCAACAACTTAAGAATGTTAAAGTTCAAGTTCAACAAAAAACTTGAATTTTGACAACAGAAAAACAGAAATATTTTAATATAAAATAACAATGAAATTTATAAGTCTGACATTTATTAATTTTTGGTATAAAACATTTATAAAAGTTTATATAATAATTTTATAGCGTGATATACAAGTGATATAATAAAATGATATATTTTTTGATATATATAAAAAATATGAAAAACAAACCCTGGGTTTGTCAGAAGCACATTTCCTCAAAATCGTCTTTTGAGGAAATGTGCTTCTGTGAAATGTGAACTATGAGCTATTGTAAAATAATATGGGAATTCATTTACGTGTATAGTAATTTTTGGTAGTATTTTTGTTTTTTTTAGTAGTATTTTCAATGTACTATACATAAAAATGAAATGGTAAATATTGGTAAAAAAATGTGTCCTTGTACGATTTTATTAATTTTTTTCCCTTTCAAAGTTATTATTCCAGGAAAATATATATGAACTTATCATTTAAGTTTTCTCTAATTTTCCTTTTAATTGAACATAATGTGATATGAAATAATATCCAATATTCTATTTATATATAGCTCCTAAAAATATGCAAAATATTGTTTTTTTTTGCTAAATTTTACATGATTAAGCATTTTGATTAATTATAAAAGTGAGGCAAATGATTATAAATTATTAATTAATGCACTTAAAAGAAATAAGATTTTCAAAATTTTTCTCAATATTTGTTTTCAGAAATATTGTGCGGTTATAATTTTACAAGTAAATTAAAAATGTAATTTGTTTGTTTTTCGAAGGGTCACAACTGAAAGGTGAGGAGAGATACGGATACAATTTCTTCAGAGGCTCTAGCTATTTTTAAGATATCTATTTGGTACATACATTTCAGCCTTCCATAATAAGCAGTTTGGGAAATACAGGGTGTTAAAAAAACTAAAAAAAGTTGTATGAAGATAACGGTATTTTTATACAACAAAGAATTAAATTTTAAAAAATTTGTTAATTACATAATTAAGATAAAAGATTTTCCTATCTTATAGCATTTACAGACCTCAAAAATTTTGATTGGTTTAAAAGTTATTGGTTGTTCAATATGGACAATGTTCGAACTTGGAGGGGGAATAACTCGGAGGGGAAAAGAGATAGAGGAAAATTTTGTGCTACTGGACCTATAATTTTATTGCTATCTATCTGGACCTATTATTTTATTACTATCTAACACTCTATCTTAATAGCTGTAGAAGTTTGTGTAAACGGACAGACGGACAGACAGACAGACAGAGTGAAACTAATATACACATTTCTTCCAATTTGGTTGGAAATATGCTAAAAAAACACTTTTGTCTCCAAATTATAATTTTTTTATCCTATATTCAAATATTATAAATTATTGATTCTTTTTTTGTTAAATTTAAATACCATTTATATTTGTGTGTGTGTTAATATGATTTTAATCTTAAACATTTGTATATAAAATTAATTTGAATTTGGAAGAATAAGAAGTTTAATTAATTTTATATAAATGAAATCATTTACAAATATATATTATTTATGGTTATGGGATTATATATATATTAATATATTGACTCAGAGCTGGAACCAAAAATAAATCAGAAAAAATATTAAATTATGGTTTTTAAGAAGTCAAAAAATCTATATAATTAAATTCCTTGAATATTTATTTGCATCACACACAAAAAAAAAAATATTCTACAAAATATAATTGCCTTAATTTATAGTAGAGTAAAATGTCAAAAATAATTTGTAGTAGAGAAATAAGGAAACAGAAAAAAAAACATTCGATAGGAATTTATAATTAGAAAGAGTTTGATCCTTTATTTAACACGTTGACGAACAAAACGAAATACAATGTGATTTCTATATGGAGACAAAAATTCTAAATAGATTTTGTTTTACAAGAAAACTTGACAGGCTACTGCCGTTCTGTCCCTACAGAATTAACACGCAGCGTCGGCATAAGCCGTCGTGTCCCTGTAGATCAATTTGTTAATCAAATTTTTCGGAATATGCCGCTTTGTCCGTCAACGGCTTCGGCATAAGCCATCTATATTTTTTTTTTTTTCAACAAACATTTTCTTAAGGTTCTATACGTAAAATTCTTTTCGTATAGAATCTGTGGTGGTCCAATCTGTGAGGATATGGTATTTTGGAGAAGTATAGACTTATAATGGTGTATTATATGAGCTATTCAACGATGCGCGGATATTGTCCATCAGCGCGAATAAAAATCATTTCGCGATGGCGTGGACATGTGGTGGCGAGAAAACCGGAAAATTATCCAACCCAGAATGGTATTTCGGATTCAAATCCGGATAGTAGCCAGAGAAGAGGAGGGCACCCGACCCTCAGATTGGAAGATGGAGCTATATGGGTGACTTAAATAAATTATACATATCGCCAACTGGCGTACACAAGATCGAGCAGTGTGTGCAGGCAAATGTTGAACCAAATGTTGAGCTATAGTCAAGAAGAAGAAGAAGAAGATGCTTCTAGTTTGAAATATTTCTTCTATAAACGATTTTACAAACATAATGTGGTCCAGAATTAATATGTTTGATAAGATCATATCCTCTGTCCATACGTTATTCTCTTTTCCCTTATATACAATGTTTTCAAATATTTAGCGCTGTTGTTGTTGGCTATAATATTTTAAAATTGATTATTTCAAGTTAGTAAATAAAATATATACATTCAATCGCTGCTATATATAAACAACAAACAAAAAACAAACTTTGTAATTCCTTATGACAGACTTTTAATTATAAATATTTCCTTGGTTTATACACAAAAAATAAAAATAAAAATGTGTTAATACACAAAACTTCATTTTATTTAATGATAATTACACTAAAGTTTAAAAATGTGAAAGAAAAATTAATTTTCCAGAAAAAAATTTATAATATTATGCAAAAGTGTTTATGTCTTTTGTCATAATCATTTATTATTTTATTATTAATAAAATAACATAAATTTTTTTTATGTAAGTACTTTATTTATATTAATATTTCCTTCAAAAAAAAATTTTTTAGTATACCATCATATAAAAATGTTGAAGGAACTTTGTAAAATTTATGATTTAAAGTATAAAAATTTAAATATTATTTTTGCTGCATTTTTACGGTATATATATATGTATATATATATATATATATATATATATATATATATTATATATATTCAAGTAAACATAGTGTAAGGATATATATAAATTTGTTTGATTCACGGACAATTCGTAGAGAACCAATTAGTAGAAAACCAATTGGTAGGGAAAAAATAGTCGCAGGGTATTCGAATTTTTCATACAAATTGTTATAGTTACTTACTTATTTAATATTTTTCGGAAAAGGCATAATTTTTATTTTATTTTCCGGGTAATTATTTTCCATTATTTATTTTTCTATGATTTTTTTCTACGAATTGTCCGGATACCATTTGTTTAACATAATTATTAAAAATTTTATTTTATATTTGATTTATGATTTATATATATATATATATATATATATGTGTATAAAATATATATATATATGTGTATAATATATATAAATAAAATTTTCAATAATTATGTTAAACAAATGGTATATATATATATATAGATATATATAAGTTATTATCACCATTTTATGTATATATTCTTCATTCAATTTAATAAAATTTCTGTATAGATTGGCCTGGGGATGGTACTGTATACGTTGAGGCATTGAGAACCAAAGTGGTCCAATCCACAAAATCCAGATTTTGAGTTTTATTTGTCATTATGTTCATATATTGAGCATAAATTTATGAAAACATATTTTTAGGCGCACATTTTAATATTTCTACCAAGGATTCACAGCAAATTAACATTTTTCCATAGACCAAATTTCAACTTTTTTAAAATATTAAATTCAATTTATCTCTAAACGTCATTTTTGGGGTTAGACCACTTTGCTTCTCAACGCCTCGTATACGTCGAAAACTGTAGTCTCTAATATACATTTTCGACAAAATCTCATTTGTGTCGAAAACTCCTAAAAAAAAGCCCTAAAAATTGAATTTTTGTGCAAAATTATTTTTTTTAAGTAAATTCAAAAAATTTAAAATAGCTGGGAAATTTGAACACAAAAAAAAAATGAAAATAAAAAAATTTGAATTTTATTTAAGAATTTTTCCCCACCCTCTTCAAAAATGCACAAAAAATGCAAAGAATTACGAAAATTTCTTTATAACGAAACGAAACGAAAATTTACACGAAAATTTACCTAATTTTGGTTTTGTTTATTATTATTTATATAAATTTTCAAGGAAATTTATTTATCATTTTTGTCATTTTTCCTGTTTTAAATTTTTCGATTTTTTTTATATCCAGTATTAAATTTAGTTTAGTATAAATTTTAATTTGGTTAAATAATGTTGAGAAAATGAAATATTTTGAAAAATTTCAATTTTTTGGAAAAAAAAAAAAAAAAAAAAACGTTTACAAAAAAGGGAGCGCCCCAAAATCTTTCGTTCAAAATCGTGAATTACACAATCTTGCCTTTTAAAAATCTAGCATCCATTAATTAATTAGCATCTTGTCCATTACAGTGCAAGCTTTTTTGTTTGCTGCAAACCCAATTAAATGTTTTTCTTTTTCTGTTTAAATTAAATGAAAATCCATCGATGTATAATTTTTCATTGCCCTTATTGGAAGTAATGATGGAAATATTCATGATGACGGGCCCAATTAAAAATTTAATATTATATTTACAGAAAATATTTAACACAACCAAAAAAAAAATGTACTTCTTATTTATTTTAACACAATTAATAATTCTAACTATCAACTGGCAGTGGCACTGATTATATTACTTTATATTGGCACTAATCAACTGGCTGTGCTGAGTTTTTTTTATTCTTTCCTAATCTAAAGAATTTCAAATAGTTTCTAATTGTTTCTTTAAACAGTTAGTTTTCTCTGAGAAGAGTGCAAAAATTTGCTTTATTATAAAGTTTTTGTTCTTGATGTACGGCTACACAAGTGATGAAGTTAACCCAATTTAACTTCTTGGTACAGATCTCCGATTAAAAAAATCGCGCGATTCAATAAATTTACGGGAACTTTGTAATGCAAGATTTTGTAATGCAGGGTTAGGGGGTTAACCCTTAAAAAAATATTGTTTGAAAACGTTTTCTTTAATTTTAATCTATGGAAAATAATGGTATACGAATATATACAAATATTTTGATTTTATTGAAGAACATATAAAGTGTTTATATTTATTTATTTTTAAAATAATTGAAAATTTTATTATTATTCAGATAAATAATTTATTTATATTATTTTGTGGTTTTTACTTACTTGTCATTTATTTATTATTATCTTTGAAAAAAAAAAAAAACTTAAATAACTTTTAAATAAAAAAAAAAAAATAAAAATAAATTTATGTGGTAATTTTTTTTTTTGATAAAAAGTTTTATGTATAACTTTGTAATATATTTGAACAGTTGTATATCTAAGTACAGTGATGCTCAAACTAAGGCCCGCCGGCCAAATTCCATGGAAATATGGAAATATGGAAATATGGAAAACAAAATACGGCTAAATGCACTTACATATACAGAAATGCACTTAATTTTCCACCTTTTTAAAAAAAATGTTCCGCCGAATTCTGTAAATTTCATTTTTTGGCCCAAATTCTAATAAGTTTGAGCATCGCTGATCTAAGATATTTAATAATAAATAATATTATTAATAATTAAATAACACCAGTTATTCCTAAATCTCATTCTATATATATATATATATATGTATATAAATAAACGACCTTGAGTAATAAATCTTTTATGCACAATTTTTTTGTGCTATTTCTTTAATATAGAAGAATATTTGGTTGGTTGGTTGGTTTGAGAGAGTATTGGAGCGGCCAATCCACGTACCTAAACCCTATGGTCCGTTGTAATACCCCCCCCCCCATATACGGTAAAATATTTAAATGTTACTTAAGAGAATAATAATCATATTGTTTTATAATAATAATACGAGTAAGAGTAATTTTTAATTGATGTACAGAGAGGAGAGAGTTCAGTTATAAATTAAAGGTTAGTAGTTGTTAGGTACAAATCTCATGTTGTATCACTATGTCGCTATCACTGTGTTGCGGGCGCCCGCCCTCTGTATTGCAAATAATTTTTTTCATCCAGATTTTGTCGCAGTCAAGATTATTTTCTGAAGATTTTGTCGCAGGTAAGATTGTTTTTTTTTTTTCAATATTTTGTCGTAGTCGAGATTTTGTCGCATCAAGATTTTTTATTTAGGATATTGGTTAAAAAGTATTTTGTAATAAGGGTTTTTTTTTTTCGAGATTATGTTACAAGCCCCACTTGCAGGAATAAAACCACAAACAGCAACAACAATTTAAGTCCTTACTATATAGAATTTTTTTTGTTAAATTTTTTGCTTTATTTACCAAACATATTTTATTTTACATATTTTATAATTATTTTAAGTGTTTTAATTAATTTATTTACATTTTTTCCATTTTTTTTTTTTTTTGTATATTTAAAAAAACAAAAACCGAAATATTTCGTGTGTGTGTGTAGAGATGGTGGTGTAAGTATAATAGCAGGAGGAATGGCAGGGTTTTTGTGGATTTTTTTTTTTATATATATATAAATAGAGTGTGTTAAAGTTTTCTCCTTATTTTATATTTTTTTTAATATATAATTAATAATAATAAAATTTTCTAAAATTTTCCATTTTTATAGAGAGATAAAAAAAAATAATTTTGTACTCCAGAGTAAAATTTTTCAAAGGTTAAATAAAAACGAATTTAAATTTTTTTTAATGATATATATGTAAATATGCCTTTTTTTATGTATTATTTATAGGATATTACCAAAATTCGAGTTTACCAATCTGGGTGTCACTTTTTGGTATACTAGAGATGTTTGTCTGTCAGTAAGGGAAGACCAAATGGTTGATATGGTGATGGTCTTTGATTTATGCTGGTGGCATCATATTAAATGGATTAATATCATTTTTTTTTAACTGGATGGACATTCTGATACTACATATATAGCATTTTCGAGTCAAAATAGTCTTTTTTTAAGTATGAAATAAAATCCAAAATTTTAATATCATTTTACAAAATTAAATTAGTCTTTTTTTTTTTTGTAATTTAGGGAAAATATTTATAAAACTCTAATTTGATTTTACTTGACTAATTTGAAATTTAAAAAGACTACTTGGACCCGAAAATGCTATATAATTTAAGATTAATTAAATATTGTGATATTTTTAATTTATTTTGATTGTTAAATTTAAAAAAAATTTAAATTTAATCACCCTGAAAATATGCAACGAATAATTTATTTGTATATTTATATTTATTTTGTCATTATTTCAGGTTATTTTATAGAGATAAGAATACTGTGTGTGTGTGTGTGTGTGTGTGTATATAGCATTTTCTGGGATAAAAATAAACATTTTCCAGTTCAAAATAAAATTTGTGCCATTTCAAAATAAACCGAATTTATAGAACTATATACTATAGAAATTAAATGGTTTATTGCATATTGATTGCATCATAGACCCATACAGTACACTTTCAGGGGGAGTATTAGGATACTTATTCACTGCTCTGTGAGCATCCTACTTCTCCCCTTGGAAAGTAAAAGATTTCCCGGAAAGTTTAGATGAGCTTTTGTCTTCGGCGAAATACGAAAACTTTTCAATATGTGCATTCCGGCGGGCGTACTGATGGCGCGGTATACGAGTATTCTTATGTCACATTTTTTTAGGCTGCTTCTTCTTCTAAGTTGTTAAAGAATGTCTGATGGCCATAAAAAAGTATAATCTTCTTCTAACCCAGTGCCCCCGGACACACTAATATATGGTATACAGAAGATTATGTCCTGGTTCTTTTGCAGTTTCACTATATATCATTATAATAATTGAAATAATATGGAAGTCGATAAATAAATTTTGTAACTATATACTATAGAAATTAAATGGTTATTATTTTGAAATGGATAAAGTTTAATTTTGAACTATGCGGAAAAGGTTTAGGTCCCCCGGAAAATGCTATATATATTTAGAAAATATACACTGGAGTATATAATTTATTTTCTTCCATTTTAATTATATATACGAGTAGGTATATATATATATATATATATATATATATATATATATATAATTATGGAACATGATTATTTTTTATTTTTTTTTAAAAATTTCTATTATTTAATTCTAATTTTTGATGTATTTGACTATTTTGTTCGGTTTGTTGTTGTTCTAATTGTAATTGGTTAGTAGATGATGATTGAAATGATGATGATGATGATGATGATATTGTTGGTAATATATTATGTACCCATACAATTGATATTGGATGTAATATACCACCAATTTCACAATTAACTGTACGTGCTTTACCATTTATTATAAATAATGCATTATTTGCTGGTGTTACCATATATTGACCAAATATACCTATAATTATATAAATACATATATATAAATAAATTTTTTTCATTATATTATTTATTATATTAAATTTTATTATAAAATTTAACCTGATGATCGTATTAATCGAACTGGATTATTCCATTTAACTAAATCAATTGGCATAGATGGTCCAACACCAGTTATCATTTCAACTTTTCCTATAATTATTATTAATCAAACAATTATATATATATATATATGTATAATGTATATATATATATATTTACCTGTATATAAATTTAAATATAATATATCTTCTTTACCAGTTGCACTTGCAAATAAATCATAACCATGCATTGATTGACTTTCATAAAATGTTACATCACTAATATTAAGTGTTGTTTTAACATCAAATAAGAATTCTAATCCAGTAGCTGTAAATTATATAAATTAATATTAATTTTGTTATAAAATTATTATATATATAGCATTTTCGAGTCAAAATAGTCGTTTTTTAAATCAAAATAGTCATTTTTTAATTATATTATAAAACACATTTTTTAATATATCGTCGGTCCCATGCCAAAACCGCGAATGTGCAAAATTACAGTTTCGAGAAAATTGCGTTTTAATTTTTTGCCGATTTGTGAAATTCTTATATAAGCAATATAGAAATTTTAACACAAGCGATATAGAAATTTTGTAATATTAAAAAAACTACGACGAATTGCACATTTGTAGTTTTTGTATATTGTAGATTTTGAAATTTTACAATTTCTAGCATTAAAAACTCAATTTCATAAAAAACGCACATTCACGGTATTGGCATGGGACCGACGATATATTCTTACGAATTTCATCTAACAATTAACCATTTTAATTGTTATTATAACCATGTGGCAACAATAATTATTGAAAAATCACAATTATTATTGATAAGTTTAAGTTTAATTGTTATTTAAGTTTTAAGGCATTATTTCTGCAATTATATAACTTAATTTAATCGAGTAAATTGATTAAGTCAGTCAGATAAAATTTATTCAAATATGAGTGAATTAGAAAATGTAAATTTATCGGAATCGGAAAGCAGTAGCCAAAACTCTACTGGAAATCGTCGCAGAAGTAAATTATAATAAAAGGCAACCAAATATTACAAATTAATAAATTAATACATTTTATAGGAACTATGGTAAAAATAAAAAAAATGCCGCGCAGCCGAACTACTGATCAGTAGTTTTATAATCATGGGCTTTTTTTAAAATTATCTACTGTAAATGCATACTTTGAGTATTATGTTGCACCCTCTATTGGCAGACACTAAAATTATAACAACTGTGATTTTATACTACTACTTACTACCTTTCATATGCGATATTAAACCTAATTTTTGGGGTTTATTGACTATTGGAAATCGCATTTTAAAATTTAATATTTTATATATTTTAGTATTCAGCGCCTCTATCGGTAGAAATTTGTAATACGGTTACTGACATCGTGTTCAACTTTTAATTACCTTTCCAACGAATAGTCACACTTTATTTTCGGTGCACATTTACTAGATTAAATTCCATTTTTATTCGGAAAAAGATGTTTTGGAAAAATGTGAAAAGCGCCGTCTACCGGCCGAATTTTAAAATTATATCAATTACATCTGATTTTCAATAAATCAAGCTTTCTATTGGTGGGTCTATCATGAACTTGTGTGTACAGTAACTATGTGAAATAACTGCTTTTTATTGTTTACATCGGACAGACGGACAGACAGACGGACGGACAGAAAAGCGTAAACATAAGGGATTTTTTTTTTAAAAAAGCCCTAAAAATTAACAAAACGCAAAAAGAATTAATTTTAAAATAATATTCGAAGGTAAAATGCTGGTGCTAGGTATAATCACTAAGTCAACCTGGAGTACTACACATTTTAGTTAATGTGATTGCGCAAAGTGTTAGTGAATTGACGGATGAGTACAAACTACTATATAAATATGACACTAAAAATTCCCGATGCTATTGCTGGAATTACATTAAATTAAAACAAATTTACAAATAAAATAATTTTAATAGCTTAATATAATTATTATTGTTGCAAATTTATCAATAATAATTGTGATTTTTCAATAATTATTGTTGCCATATAGTTAATAACAATTAAAATGGTTAATTGTTAGATGAAATTCTTACGAATATATATTAAAAAATGTGTTTTATAATATAAATAAAAAAGATTATTTTGATTTTGTAAAACGACTATATATTTTTGAAAACAGACTAACTTGATATATATGTACCTGTAATTTTTTGTATTATTATAATAACACCATCTGATTTATGTTCAATTGTTGCTAAATGATGGGAATCTGGTGATATTTTTGGTATACCAAATAATGTTGGTTTCATTATTAATACAGAATCAGTTAAATAATCTAATATTAATTGTCCTTGTTGACGATTTGTAATTGGTTCACGACATGACATTATTACATAACCATCTATTTTTTTTTTTTTGTAAATATATAAATTAAATAATATATATATATATAAATGTATATGTATACATATATACTTACATAATGCTGAAAAATCTAATTTTTCTGGTACACAATTATACATTGTTAAATCAATTGATTTTGTATAATGTAAATTTAATAAATCTAATTTATATAAACCACATTGATTATTATGTGTTACATAACCATATTTATAATTATAATGTGGTTGTTCTAAATCATTAGATGGTATAAAAAAATCTTTAATTAAATCAAATTGACCATCAATTGGTTCTGGATGTACAGTAAAATGTTTACGTTTTTTACCAGCATCACGTATTACTTGTATTGTTTTTAATATATCATTATTATTATTATTATTATTATTATTATTATTATTATCTAATAATTCTAATGATGATGATGATTTTAATTCAAATGAATTAATATGCCAACATAATAACCATACTTGATCTAAACGTCCAACATAATATAAATTAACTGGATATTTATCTGTTATAATAACATCAATAACAACCATTTGTATTATTGATATTACTAATATACGATTATGATTTGGTTGACTTGTATATATATAATGTGTACCAACATTTATTGATCTACCCCATGAACATTTTATATATTTTTTATTACTACCACAAACATATTCTTGTGTACCCGGTATTATATCTGTTGATTGTATTTGATGATTTAATCGACATACAGATGGTTCATATACAGCAATACCAAATTCATGAAATACGAAAAATTTACGTTCATCAATTAATATATCTATACATATATATAAAATATAATTAAAGGAAAAAAAAATTTAGTTTTTTTAATATATATAAATAAATAATATTTAATTACTTGGTGTTGGATCTTCTTGAACAATTAATGAACTAATATCACGTACAATACCACCAATATTTGATGCTTGACACATATAAGCACCTTAAAATAATAATAATTATAATTAATGTTTGTATTATAATAATGTATATATATATATATATATAGATTAAATATATGTATATATATATATATATATATATATATATATATGGAAAATATGGTGCAGTGCATTTTCGCCCGAATCGTTAATTTGTATAGGTTCGATCCCAGTATGATCGAATCCCGGTATTGACAGTCCGATTCGGGCGAAAATTCCTCGGGCGAAAATGCACTGCACCGGAAAATATATATAAAAAATACCTGTATCTGAATATGCAATATTATAAATACGTAATGATGTACCATTACCAATTATTTTATATTTATCTTTTTGTATATTTATATTAATAATTTCATCATTTTTAAGCCATTCAACTTTTGGAAATGGATCACCAGTAATATGACATGACATTTCAGCATTTTCACCAGGTCGTTTTGATTGAATACGTGGCATTACACGAACTTCTGGTATAGCTTTATTATTAAAATAGAATAAAATATTAATAATTATTTATATATATATATAATAATAAAACATACTATATACACTAAGTACATGAGTTTGTACAACATCTTTATTACGCTGTGCATGACATGAATAATTACCACTATGATATAATTGAATTTGTGTTAAATATAAACTACCATCACTAAATATACGTATATCATCTTCATTTAATAATGATAATTCAATACCATTTCGACACCATATTAATGGTGGTAATGGTGAACCAGTAACATCACATTTTATTTCAACATTATCACCAACACGTGCTGATAAATGATTTGTTTCTAATGCTTTATCAAGTGATACTACTGAAACACCTATATATATATATATATATATATATATATAGAAATTTAATAATATATTTTTATTTAAATATAAATATAATATATATATATATAATATATACTTACTATATAATTTACTAAATGCTTGATAAAATTCATTTATACTTAATTTACCATCATAATTAATATCATCAAAATTTAACATATCAGCTAATATACAACCATTACTTAATTCATCTAAATGTTCATTTAATGATATTTGATTTAATTCATCTACTTCTAAATTAGCATTATTATTTTGATCATAATGTGAAAACATTATTGATACTAAAAAATCTTTACTATGATTATTATCTTGTGACATTAATCTAGCATGATTATATAATAATAAATTATCTTTCATTATTTCATATTCTTGTGATGAACAATAATCATTATGATTATGTTGTTTATTATTATAATTAAATATATTATTATTATTATTATTATCATTTATAAATGATAATGATGATGATGATGATGATAAATTTATAATATTATCATTTAATTTATCAATATTAATTTTAATTAATGGTTGCTGTAATGGTATTGTTGATTTTAATTCATCTCTTAATTGTTCTGATGATGATGATGATGATGATGATGATGATATTAATAATATATTATCATTATTAATAATTGGATATGTTTTATTATTATTATTATTATTATTATTAATATTTAATTTATTTATATTATTATTATTATTAATTATAATATTATTATCATTATTATTAGTATTATTATTTTTAAAGCATTTTTCCATTCGTTGATATGTTATTGGTATATTATTAATACATGCTGATTGATGTAATTTACAATGATTTTCATATATTTGACCATTTGATCCACATATTAAACGTTTACGGTGTGAACAATAACGTTGACAAATACATTTTGGTTGATTTATAGATTTATCAATAATACATTCATGTCCTTTGGAACAATAATGTACTAAACAAGGATCTATATAATATAAGTATATATATAATAAGTAAATTATAAATTCTTTATTTTTATATTAATTGATTTATAATAGCTGTGTTCCTTTTTGGGTGTCGAGAGTAGTAGGTATATAGGAGTAGATAGGAGTTTATAGTTTCTGAAAGTAACGCAATTTTCGTTATATGACATCAAAAGTCAAATTTTGTCAAACAACAACAAGTATGAACATTTGTATTTTAAATTTTAACATTTAAAAATTACCGTCTAAGCCATCTATCGGAATTAAAAAAAAAACTCTATCAGAAAAAACAAGCATAACTATTATATAAATACTCTCAAACTACTATATACTCCTTTATATAGCGAGGAGAATTATAGGATTAACTATATACAATTACCTAAACACTTTTCTATACAACTGGCAACCAAAATGGAACACAGCTAACTATGGAATATATTTTTATATTATGATTATTACTTACTATTTGTTGTTAATTGATCATATAATTCTCGATTAAAAATTTCATTATCTGATAAACTGTGAGATATCGTTGACGTTGCTGTTGATGTTGTTGATGTTGTTGATGTTATTGGTGATGATTTTTGATGATTATTTAATTTTATACTAAAATCGTTGTAATTATTTTTAATATTATTATTATTATTATTATTCGTTGTTTTAGTTATTTTTAAAAACGATAATGATGATAGATTTTTTATATTATTATTATTATTATTATTATTATCTAATTTAAAACAATTTATTGATTTAATTGTTAAATTTTGTAATATTATAATAATTAAAAATGTTAATAATATTAATTTATTATATAATATTATTGATATATTATATTTATTATTATTTTGAATTTTTTTAAACATTTTTTATAATAATTATATATTAATTTTTGTTAATTATAATTAATTATTTTTTGTATATATATATATATATAGCTATTATTATTATATTATTTATTTTATATAATTTTATTATATTTAAATGCACAAATTTTTTTTTTTTTTGTTATATTTGTGCGTGTGATGTTTTTGGGAATTAATATCTAAAAAAAAATAAAAATATTTATATAATTATATATATATCTTTCTAATATATATATATAAATATATATATAAATAGATATAGATATATATATAGATTGATTACAATCAAATGTATATATATACATGATTAATTCAAGTTAATATAATTAATATATACTTACCAATTAATTCATATATTCTGGGGGGGTGGCAGGTTAATGGTGATACAAAGAAATTCAAATATATATATATATATATATTTGTATATATATAATGTCGATTAATGTTAATTTACAATACACACCGGTATATTGATCGAATTGAAAAAAAAAAATTTTATTTAATATATTTTCTATTTTTTGTTAATTTATTTGCATTAAAGTAAATAAACATAAATATATAATATAATATTATTCATATATTTATAATGTATAATATATATATATATATATATAAATATATATATATATATATATATATTTTGTATATATAAATTAGACCATTTTTACACTGTTGATGATAGTAATTATATATTTGACTCAAAAATGGAAATGTCAAATATTTATATATAGCATTTTCGAGTCAAAATAGTCTTTTTTAAATTTCAAAATTAGTCTTTTCAAGTAAAATCAAATTATGTCTAGTCATTTTACAAAATTAAATTCAGTGTTCTGTGTGTGTGTGTTGTGTGTGTACGAGACTAATATGATTTTTTAAAAAGACTAATTTGAAATTTTAAAAAGACTATTTTGACTCGAAAATGCTATATATATATATATATATATTATGTAGTTTTTACATGTTCAACATTTTGTATAAAAGTTGTGTGATGACTTTATCTTTCACGCTTAAAGTTTTGGTAATATAAAATAGAGTTAAAAAAAAAAAATAAAATAAAAAAGGACGATATGATGTGTCAGAAAAATTGTTTGTTGTGTTGAAAGCGAATAAATTGTTGAACGTGGTTATAACTAGTATATAAATATATATATATATATATATTACATGATTAAAATGATAAAAAAAAAGGATACCTAAAACTATAATTTTTTTTTTTGTCAATATGTATAACACACACACACACACACAAACAAACAAATAAATAAATAAAAAATTTTCAATTATATTATATTTAAATTTATTGATTTTTTTTTTTTTGTTCCAATGCAGATTCTTTGCTATTTTTTTAGATATAAATAATAATAAAAAAAAATAAAAAATTAAAATTTTAAAATAATATAAAAATATTAAAAAAATAAAAAACTATTTCAAATTTATTTTATTTTATTTATTTATTTATTTATTTTTTTTTTATTAAGTTATTGGGAAAAAAATAAAAACTACACAAACACACACACACACACACACAAAACAAAAAAAATTCTGGATGAAAAAAACACATTTACAACTTAGTCCTTTCGTTATTAAGGATAAACTGACAGAATATTTGAAAAAAAAAAAAAACACTGATAACAAAAGCCAATAAGTATATATGTATAAATATATCTACATATATATTATATATATACAGTTGCTCACAAAAGTATCCGGTCACTTCTTTTATTCAGTAGAATTAATCTTAGACGTTAAGTTTTAAATATCAGAAAACAAATAATTATTATTTTTTTAACATTATTTAGTCTTGTAATTTATAATCCAATCATAGAAATATCAAAATTAAATATACTTCAGAAAAAATCGACAACCAAACAATTAAGAACATAATTCGGAAATGCAATTTTTCTCGAAAGGCGCACTATTTGGAAACTATTTGGTAACTAAACTTACTTTGGGGAAGTCCCCCGTATGCATACACACTTAGTGGCCGACTTTAGTGTAAATTGTTTTATGAGTTCGGACAGCTATGTAAGTTTTTCTGATAATTAATTCATTTTTCTAATACGTTTTTCTAGTATTATAAAGTGCATTAGTAAAGGCTTTTTATAGCCAATATTAAAAAAAAAAACTTAATTGAAAATTAAGTGAAAAATATTAAATATTTTGAATCAAGTAGGGTGGACGGATACTTTTGTGAGCAACTGTATATATATATATATATATATATATCATGCGCATTGGCCAAAAATGAAAATTCAAATACTTTTCTATCACATATATAATGTATATATCCTTTTTGTTTGTTTTTTTTTTGTTTTCAAGTTGTGACCCTTCGAAAATCTAAAATTTACATTTGTATAATTTGTCTTGTAATTTTGAAATTATAGAATTAGATTTTTTTGAAAATGAATATGTGCGAATATAAACATTTAAGTGCGCAACAATTAATAATTTTAATCATCATTTTAATTTATATAATAATTAATAAAAAAAATGTTCCATTATATAAATCTTTTTTTAATATTTTTTTGCATATATTTAGGTCCTTCCAAATCTCAATATACTTACACGTATATATATATATTGAAATTACTAAATGCTATAAAATAGTGGATATATATATTCCATATTACACGTTATTTATAAGTAATATATTATGTATATGTAGATAAATTTTAAATAATTCATTTAATCTTTCTTGAATAAAATAAATCTTACACGAAACACGAAATATAATATAAAAATAAATTTATATATACCGGAAAGAAATCTTATTTTATTATGTAATATCTGGCCCAAGCTATGTAATATCTTACGCTAACTACTCCCCTTGGATACCTATATGAGGGTATCCCCGATTGGTCGTAGGACTATTATATAAATAAATCCAATCCAATAACCTTAGCTAAAGAGCCTGAGTTAAACTAAAATTAGCTAAAGAGCCTAGTTCAGTTGGATTGGAAGTATATTATTTTATTCTAATGGTAGCGAGTAGCCGAGTTAAAATAAAACAATTTGTTTGACTTTCAAGTTAAAAGTGAATCTTTATTTTATTCATATTCTCTTTTATACCCTAAATCTATTCGTTACATACTTATTATTTATTAGTTACTTATTTCTAATTATTGGTAATATTTGCTAACGCCAGCAATCCTTAAATTTCTTTATAATTATTCTTAGTTTCAATAATTATTTAAAGTATTGCACATATAAATATATATATATACATATATATATTTACATGATTACTAATAATGTTCTCTGTATGCATATATATAAATGCATTAGAATACATGTGTTATTAACATATATACCACACAGAACATAAACATATTTGGTGATATTTTGTAAACAAACAAAGTGAAAGTCGATGCCCGTTTGACCTATACTTTTGTTTACATTAAAACATAAACATATGACGAATATTTTCGTATATGTTTAGTGGCATATATCACACCACCCCTCCTGGCGGAAAAGGAGGAATCTTATCCTTAAATAAATTCCTTCTTTCTAGCGTTAACAGATATTTTCCAAAATATTTTAAATTAATATTTTTTTTTTTTTCAATTACATTCTTGTTTTAACTTTCTTTATAAAACTTATATTCTTATTTACTTATTTATTTCTAGAAATTTATTTTTTTTTTTTCTTAGATTTAACATTTCTATTTCTATTTATTATTAATATTCTTCTTTTATTTATTTTACTTTAATAACATCTCATTTCTACTTAAATTGTTTTTTTTTTTTTTTTTTTTTTTTTTTTTTTTTTTTTTTAATCGTTAATTTATTTATTTTTCATCATTAATTTATAAAAAAAAACCGGTATAAACCAACCTCTCCTAAATTAAATTACTTTCTTTAAAATAATTCGTTGCTCAATCTTGTATTATGTTGACTGAATATAATTTTAAAAAATTTTCAGCATTCAATCCATAATGCCTTCGAATGTTTGATAATTTTTCAAACTAACTACTAATGTTTCATAATTATGATTAATAATCTAATTTCTATGCCTATATCTATACTCTAAATCTTATACATATATATACTCTTATATATACTCTATTTACTTACTATCTATGGGTTTCCAGGCGTCCCCTTCCCCCTAAATTGTAAAAGAAATTTTTTTTTTTTTTTTTTTTTAAACCTAACTCTCAGTTATTATCATTAGATATGTGTAATATGGTTTTAACCTATTCTTATGTACTACTACTTTCTTTCTATCTGTCTTTATCTCGCAGTTTACACCTTTATTTCCTACTACTTCATATGGACCAATATATATTGGATCCAACTTCTTCCTATTTTCGTTTCTTAATAACACTAGACTCCCTGCTTCGTATATACTATCTTTTACTCTATAATCTTTATCAAATCTATTTTTTCTTTCTAATTTCTTTTTACCTAGTACTTCTCTCGCGTCTCTATGAGCTATTTGCAATTTGTTTTTTAAATCGATATTGTAGTCTTCGTAATTGTAAAGTGGTTCTACTTTATTCGTAAGATTTGATGGTAGTTTGCATTGCTTTCCGTATACTAATTCGTATGGTGTATAGTTTGTTTCAGAGTGTACTGCTGTGTTATAGCAAAATGTATAATATGGCAACCATTTATGCCAGTCTGAATGATTTTCAGTAACATATGTTCTTAAATACGCTCCTAACACCTTATGCGAATTTTCCAATGCTCCTATGCTTTCATGATGATATGCAGTAGAAAATATTTGGTCTATTTTCAGCATCTTACACATTTCTTTAAATACTTGACTCATAAATTCTGTTCCTTGATCCGAAGCTATCTTCTTTGGTACTCCATATTTTAAAATGAAATTTTCTACCAATCCTTCAGCTACGGAATTTGCTTCTTTGTTCTTCAATGGAACATTTTCTATAAACTTAGTCAATTCGTCTTGTATGGTAAGTATATATTTATACCCTTCTTCTGTGTCATCTAAAGGTCCTACGAGGTCTACAAATATTTTCTCAAAGCTTGTCTCGCTGGTTGATGTTATGACCATTGGTTGTTTTTTCACGTTTATGTGTTTGTTTCGTTGACATGTTTCACAATGCTTAACAAAAGTTGCTATATCCTCTTGCATTCCCGTCCAAAAGTATTTGCATTTAATATTTTTAATCATACGATTAATACCTGCATGTCCACTTGTTGGTAATATATGATAATCGTTTAATAGTAGTTTCTTCATACCTGGGTCAGTTATCCTTATCAAATCCTTCATAATGTGCACTTTAATATTCATATTTTTAAAAATTTCGTTCAATTTCTTTTTCATATTATTTAAATTGTTTTGTCGACGGCCGTCATTCAATTTTAATAATTCAGTTTTCGAGATATATAAATCTCCTATTTTTAATGGACCAATGATTTTCTGCACATCTTTCCACAGCAATCTGCCGAATGTTGTGTTTTGATTTTCTGTGCTATCTTTTGGTTTAACCATTAATAAACAATTCTTCTTCGGTATGTATGCTAATATTTTATTTGGACCCAAAATTATTTCTTGTTGATTTTTTAATTTTTCTATCTCCTCTTCGAAACTATCTACTATTTTTAATTCGACTAATTTCAAACCTGTTAATGGTGGTTGTAATAATTCATCTATAATTTGCTCATCCGTTTTTTCATTGTCTTCAGCCTCTTTGGTTTTTGATCTGGTCATTATTAGAATTTTTAAATCCTCAGATGATATTTGTATTCTACTTAAAGCATCTGCGGTACAATTCTCTTTACCCGGCGAATATTCTACATAGAAATTATATTCTTCTAACAAAAGTCTAAATTTTGTTAATCTCGATGATGGTTCTTTGAGTGAAAACAAATAAACTAACGGTCTATGATCTGTCAAAATTTTGAACCGTCTTCCAAATAAATATGGTCTATAGTGTTTAATAGCCCATACTATAGCTAGCAGTTCTTTTTCTATAGTGCTATAATTTTTCTCAGCACTATTTAATGTCTTACTTGCATATGCTATAGGTCTATCATCATTATTTGAAAGTACTGCTCCTAGAGCAAAACCTGAAGCGTCTGTTCTCAATATAAATTCGCCTTCAAAATTTGGGAATTGTAAAATTTTTGGACTTATCAAAAATTCCTTGATTGCTTCGAAAGCTTCGACACAATCTTTTGTAAAGTTAAATTTAACGTCTTTTTTCAGTAGTTTATTTAGTGGAATTGTTATTGATGCAAAATTTGGTATAAATTTTCTGTAATAGTTTGCAAATGCAACGAATCTCCGTACTTCGTCTGCATTTTCTGGTTGTGGAAATTTTCTAATCGCGTCAGATTTTGATGGATCTGGCCAAATGCCTTTCTCCGAAATTATATGGCCTAAATATAAAACCTCCTTCCTTAGAAAACTACATTTTCCAGGATGAATTTTCAAATTTACGTCTCTGAGCCTTTGAAAAACTTCGATAAGATTTCTGTTATGGGATTCTAAACTATTCCCGAAAATTATCAAATCATCCAAATATACAAAACATCTAGAATATGTTAACCCTGACATTGCTATCGACATCATTCTTGAAAACGCACTGGGTGAAATTTTCAAACCCATTGGTAATCGTGTCAATTGGTAATGTCCATTTTCAGTGGAAAACGCAGTACATGGTCTACTTTCTTTATCTAACTCCATTTGATAATAACCCTGACTAAGATCTATGCATGAAAAGTATTTCGCGCCTCCTACCATATCATATATATCGGTAATATTTGGTAGTGGAAATTTATCATCCTCAATAACGTCATTAACTTTTCTATAATCGATTACCATCCTAAATTTTTGTAATCCCGTTATTGGATCCTTTTTCTTTGGTACTATCAATACTGGTGAATTCCATGCTGATTTTGATGGTTCTGCTATCTTATTTTCCACCATTTTCCGTATTTCTTCCTGAATATCCTTTTTCTGAGAGTGTGGTACTCTGTATGGTTTTGTATATTTAGGTGTTGTTCCTTCTTTTAATTGAATTTTAACTATACCAGCATTTGTGATTGTTAATTTGTCTCCATTTAAATGAAAAATGTCGTTAAATTTGGTACAAATCTGTTTTACACAATTTATTTCTTCTGCGTTTAAGGTGTCATAATTAATGTCTTTTAACAGTTTCTCTGCACGTGTTTGTGGTTTTTCTTCTGATAGTTCGTAATTTAATATATAATGGTCGTTTAGACTAAAAGATTCTGGTTCAATCCAGTTTAATTTTACGTCACTATCTCTTGTGTTTAATATTTTTATTGGTATTTTACCCTTTACGATTTGGGATATCGATCCAGCCATGAAAACCCCTTCGCATAATTCTGATTGATGAAATATGCGTTCACCTGTTAATTTTGTGTCTATCCAATAGGTAGCTTCACAACGTGGTTTTACCATTATGGTATTGAAATTTTCTTTACTTATTATTGGTAAAATGATTTTTTCATCATCTATATTAAGCTCAAGAATAAATTTTTCCAAATTTATTTTGGCTTGAAAATCTTTTAGAAAATTTGCTCCCAAAATACCATCTACTGGTACGGGAAAATTATTTTTAACAATATGAAAATTGTAATCAATGTTTATTGATTGAAAATTTAATCTATTAACACAAGTCCCTAATGTTTCGAGATGTCCCGAAATCCCATGAATAGTTGTTTTATTATTTATATCTATTCTATTGTCTGTTAAAATATTTTCTTTAATGGTACAGATAGATGCACCCGTGTCTATTAAAAATGTCGCGTTTTTGTTATTTATTTTAATGTCTATATATAGTCCATTTGAAATATGTAGTGTGAAAATAACGTCATCGCCTAATTTGTGTAATCCCCTCCCGATTGGTTGGCTGCCCCCTCGGTGGGTTGCTCGTTTCCCTTTTCGGTAATTGCGAGGATTCTTGGATTTGGTACATTTTCGTTGGCTGTTCTGTTGTTATAATTAACATTTCCATTTCCATTTTGACGTCTATTTCCTGTATAATTTCTACTGCCGTTATTATTTGAATTATTATTATTATTGTTGTTATAGTTTCGATTATTATTGTTATTATAGTTTCGATTATTATTGTTATTATTATAATTTCGATTATTGTTATTATTTTTATTATAATTTGAATTATTACCATTATTTCTATAATTATTATTATTATTATTATTGTGATTATTATTATTTCTGTAATTATTATTTCTATTATTGTTATATCCGTTATCATTATATCTATTATTTGAATTATTATTATATCTATTACTATTTTGTCTGTTTTGGTTATTATTATAATTATTATTTCTGTTATTCATATATCTCATTACTTCGCTGGATCTTTCGGTACCTGGATCCAATTCAAGTAGATGATTACAGGCTTCCTTAAATTCTGTATATCTATTACAGTCCAACACAATTTTGTACCTGTCGTTAACTCCTTTTTTTAGAAAAGCTAAACCCCTTCGGTTATTCGCTGCTGTTAATGTTGGTCTTGCCGTTTCGCTTTGTTGCTGAACTTCCAATTCAGTCATGCGTGAAATCAGACCTTCAATGTCTGTGATGAATTCTCGCATTGGTCGATTTCCTTGCTTAGTATTATTCAATTTATTTTGAATAATTTCAATAGAGTCCTTACAACCACATTTTGTTTTTAGTATATTTTTCAGTTCCGAAAAAGTGGTAACTATGGTTGTTCCAATTTCTGTTAGTGCTTTGCCTTGTATTTTGCATTTTGTTAAGAATTTTATCAATATAGCCCGATCTTCAGCTTTCAATATGTCGTGATAAAATTCTACGCTGTTTATAAAATCTCTGATTTTTTCTTCTCTTGTCTCTTCTTTTTCTATAAGTAATGTGGGCAGCTTTTGCGCCACATTAAAATCAAAATTAGCCATTCTGCTATTTGATTCTTCCACTATATTTTCTGTTAATAAATCTTCTGCCTCCTTATAATCGTCTTCGTTACTTAACTCCTCTTGTTTTATTTCTGTTATCAGTTCTTCTGTATTTTCTTCCTCACTCTCCTCTCTTATTGTTTCGTTAAGATATTCTGCAGATTTGTCATCTAAAATTTTACTGACTTCTTCGTATAATTTATCGAATTTTTCTTTATATGCTAGCGCTAATTGGTTGTTTACTATATAAACTTTTCTCCAAGTTTCCGAAAAGTTTGTTTTAATCTCCTGAATAAAGGCTATTTTACTTAAAATATACCCAGAACTATACTTTCTATTAGGTGTTTTCTTAAAATTTGTTAATATACTCTTTAAATTACTTATCCCATTATCTAATATACTTATCATATTCTATATTATATATATATATACTGTCATTCTACAGTAATTATTATTATTTACCAAAATACTATTTATATCCTATACCATAATTTTATGATTAAAACAAAGTTATTTATATAAAAAAAAATCCCTCTAATTTATATTTACTCAAAACTCTCCTATTCATATACTTTTATTTTTATACTAACATACTCTATTTATACTATAATATCCTAATGAAAATATTTTCCAAAGCAAAAATCTATAGTACAAACTTCCGAAAAATTTATATATATATAAATTTATATATAATAGAATACCCTTCGGGGTTTCATATATAAATTCTATAAATATAAATTCTTGTGATGTAAAGTGGAACGAAAGTGGAACGATTTTATATATATTTAAATAGACTACCCTCAGGCGGTCGCTATATATATATTTGTATCTATTATGTGCCTACACTAATCTTATAGAAAAACTTAGTCGGTACCCAAACCTGATGTATTTTTTTTTTTAAACTATCTATTTTTACTACTAAAATATTATGTGCTACATTTAGCTACTATTCTACTCATAAATTTAGTATTTATTCAGTGATTTGAAAAATTCCGACTACGTGGTACATAGAAGAAGTTTTACTTCGAATCCAATTTAAATGAACAAAATTACTACCAATTCGAATGATTAAAAGATTGAATGAGTAAAATCTTCATTAATATATATTTTTTTTTTCATGAATGTATAAAAATTAAATTACGCAATTATAATTTGTCAATTGCTTTGAATATTTTCAGAACTTCTTCTGTTAAGATCGCGTTTGGCACGGCTACAAATTTATTATGTATAAAATTTACGCTAATATTTGCCCTTATTGGGTTATGTAATTTTCCGTTAATATTCTTAATTTTATGGCCTGCCATTTTCAATAATCAAAATAAATTCGTTAATAGTTATAAGAAAAATTTTTTTCCAAAATATTTATCTACAACATTTAAATTATACTGCGGCAAGTGTTACTTGCCGTTTAATGTTATTATCTAAATATTTCTTTGCTTTGTACAATACGAAATAAATCACGATAACCAGTGCTAAGATAATAATTATTAATTGAATGTCCGAATAGCTTCTTTTACTATTATCGACACTGTTGGTGGATACACCAGCATTGTTATTAACGAAGATTTCTTCCTCTTTGGTGGAAGAGCTTCCCATGTTAAAAAAAATATATTATTATCAACACAATGCAAAGAAATATTTAAATATAAGTAATGTTACTCTATCGAAAAGAATTTTCAAGAAAAAACAAGAATCATTCACGATACATATACAGATGTATGTATAAAGTAATTTATTTACTTTTGGGTTATAGTTTATTTTGGGTTATGGTAATTTGGTTTTTTTTTTCAAAAAAAAAAGATGATTTCTAAATTATTCTTTATATTATGTTCATTACTAATAATGAAAATTTTCCGATAACATGTGTTATGTATATATCAAAGTATTTGGAATTTGATATTTTAGTTTTATTTATATTTTTTTTTTTTTTTTTTTTTTTTTTAGTTATTTTTCTTTTTCAAGTGCAATTGACCCTTCATTTGTCGTATTGCATATTTATTTATAAAAGTAAATTATTTTTTTTTTTCGTTATTTTTCTTTTTCAAGTGCAATTGACCCTTCCTTTGTCATATTGCATATTTATTTATAAAAGTATTTCAAATTATATGTTGTATATACTTATTATTATTTGTTTCTTAGATATACATATATATTACCTAAGTATTGTCTATATACTTTTTTTTTTTTTTTTTGTTTTTGATATTTAGTTCATATTTATT
>OX457090.1:3069621-3194621 GCA_949752835.1 Empis stercorea | reverse complement strand
GTTCATTACTAATAATGAAAATTTTCCGATAACATGTGTTATGTATATATCAAAGTATTTGGAATTTGATATTTTAGTTTTATTTATATTTTTTTTTTTTTTTTTTTTTTAGTTATTTTTCTTTTTCAAGTGCAATTGACCCTTCATTTGTCGTATTGCATATTTATTTATAAAAGTAAATTATTTTTTTTTTTCGTTATTTTTCTTTTTCAAGTGCAATTGACCCTTCCTTTGTCATATTGCATATTTATTTATAAAAGTATTTCAAATTATATGTTGTATATACTTATTATTATTTGTTTCTTAGATATACATATATATTACCTAAGTATTGTCTATATACTTTTTTTTTTTTTTTTGTTTTTGATATTTAGTTCATATTTATTATTCTTTAAATTTTCATATACATAGGATATTTATTTATTATTAAAATTACATATACATAGGGTATTTATTTCATATTTATTGTTTTCGTTAAAATCATATTTATTATTTTTCTTTAAAATTACATTTATTTCATATTTATTATTATTTATTTCATAATTATTATTCTTTAAAATTACATATGTTTTCTTTTTTTTTTTTTTTTGAAATATATATATATATATATATATTTATATTTATTTATCTATTTATTTAAATTTCTGTAGGGACACAGTCAAAACACCGTTGAAACAATTCGTCCAACTTGTTGGCGTTGTTCTTTCTTCTTTCTTTTTCTGCTGCCTGCTTCTCCTTGGCCAGCGCCTTAAATCTTTCTTTCTCCTCTGGTTTTACCGCTAATCTTCGCAGTCTCTTCAGTTCGCCAATCTCCTTCCTGGCTTTTGCTGCCTTTCCTCCTCGTTTCTTTATTTTTATTGGTGTTGGTACTGCCTCTACGACGTTGTTGTTGTTGCTGTTGTTGAAATGTTTCCTTCTATATTCCTCCAGACTGATTGGTCTTGGGCCAGCCTTCTTATCTTCTTCTAGTGCTCTTTTTAAATCTTCTCCTGGCAGGATCGCCATGTAATATCTGGCCCAAGCTATGTAATATCTTACGCTAACTACTCCCCTTGGATACCTATATGAGGGTATCCCCGATTGGTCGTAGGACTATTATATAAATAAATCCAATCCAATAACCTTAGCTAAAGAGCCTGAGTTAAACTAAAATTAGCTAAAGAGCCTAGTTCAGTTGGATTGGAAGTATATTATTTTATTCTAATGGTAGCGAGTAGCCGAGTTAAAATAAAACAATTTGTTTGACTTTCAAGTTAAAAGTGAATCTTTATTTTATTCATATTCTCTTTTATACCCTAAATCTATTCGTTACATACTTATTATTTATTAGTTACTTATTTCTAATTATTGGTAATATTTGCTAACGCCAGCAATCCTTAAATTTCTTTATAATTATTCTTAGTTTCAATAATTATTTAAAGTATTGCACATATAAATATATATATATACATATATATATTTACATGATTACTAATAATGTTCTCTGTATGCATATATATAAATGCATTAGAATACATGTGTTATTAACATATATACCACACAGAACATAAACATATTTGGTGATATTTTGTAAACAAACAAAGTGAAAGTCGATGCCCGTTTGACCTATACTTTTGTTTACATTAAAACATAAACATATGACGAATATTTTCGTATATGTTTAGTGGCATATATCACAATTAAATTATATTCCATTTTTGTATAGGATTTGAAAAAATGTATAGCAATTTGCATTGTTATTTGGTAATTTTTTTTTATTATTATTCGTTTAAAACATCGACATTCTCCAATATATGTTTTGCTGTTTATCGACGGGGAATTTACTTAAGAACAAGATTATGCAAACCAATTCCAAATATCTTTAAATTCATCCAAGTTATAGCACAAAAAACGTGAAAAAAAGTCTGCAATTAGGGAGCAACATTCTGCAGGCTCTAATTTACTCAAATTTTAAGGTACAATAAAACAAGTATATTGATTCTGAAAATAGAGACTTAAATCTTGAATTTCGTATATTTTTATAAACATTTTTGTTTTTGTTATTTGCATACAATTAATCATATTTATGACAAAAATACATAGAAAAATCTATTTAAATATCGAAAAAAAAAATTTATATTAAAAGAAAAAAATTATTAAAAAAATATTTCTCCTGAAAATATGCTTTGAGATATATTACTTTTTAGTTAAAAAAATTTTTCGGAATTTTGTCTTGGTAAAATTGTAAAATTTCATACAAAATTGAGCTAAAGTAACAGGGAATCAGAAATCCAAAATTTAGAAAGTAAATCTTATTTTTATATAAGAATACACCTAAAACTATGCCTCGCGAATATAATTTCCAAAAAATTCTACTTACTCCGGGAAGGTAGGCAATTTAATATAATTTCAGTAATATGCCAAAATTTCATACAAAATTCGACCAAAGTAACAGGTAATCAGAAATCCAAAATTTAGAAAGTAAATCTTATTTTTATATAAGAATACACCTAAAAGTATGCCTCGCGAATATAATTTCCAAAAAATTCTACTTACTCCGGAAAGGTAGGCAATATAATATAATTTGAGTAATATGTCAAAATTTCATACAAAGTTCGACCAAAGTAGCAGGGAATCAGAAATCCAAAATTTAGCATGTAAATCTTACTTTTATATAAGAGTACACCTAAAAGTATGTCTCGCGAATATAATTTCCAAAAAATTCTACTTACTCCGGGAAGGTAGGCAATTTAATATAAGTTCAGTAATATGCCAAAATTTCATACAAAATTGAGCTAAAGTAACAGGGAATCAGAAATCCAAAATTTAGAAAGTAAATCTTATTTTTATATAAGAATACACCTAAAACTATGCCTCGCGAATATAATTTCCAAAAAATTCTACTTACTCCGGGAAGGTAGGCAATTTAATATAATTTCAGTAATATGCCAAAATTTCATACAAAATTCGACCAAAGTAACAGGTAATCAGAAATCCAAAATTTAGAAAGTAAATCTTATTTTTATATAAGAATACACCTAAAAGTATGCCTCGCGAATATAATTTCCAAAAAATTCTACTTACTCCAGAAAGGTAGGCAATATAATATAATTTGAGTAATATGTCAAAATTTCATACAAAGTTCGACCAAAGTAGCAGGGAATCAGAAATCCAAAATTTAGCAAGTAAATCTTACTTTTATATAAGAGTACACCTAAAAGTATGTCTCGCGAATATCATTTCCAAAAAACTCTACTTACTCCGGGAAGGTAGGCAATTTAATATAAGTTCAGTAATATGCCAAAATTTCATACAAAATTGAGCTAAAGTAACAGGGAATCAGAAATCCCAATTTTAGAAAGTAATTCTAATTTTTATATAAGAGTACACCTAAAAGTATGCCTCGCGAATATAATTTCCAAAAATTCTACTTACTCCGGAAAGGTAGGCAATATAATATAATTTGAGTAATATGTCAAAATTTCATACAAAATTCGACCAAAGTAACAGGTAATCAGAAATCCAAAATTTAGAAAGTAAATCTTATTTTTATATAAGAATACACCTAAAAGTATGCCTCGCGAATATAATTTCCAAAACATTCTACTTACTCCGGGAAGGTAGGCAATTCAATATAATTTCAGTAATATGCCAAAATTTCATACAAAATTCGACCAAAGTAACAGGTAATCAGAAATCCAAAATTTAGAAAGTAAATCTAATTTTTATATAAGAGTCCTCCTAAAAGTATGCCTCGCGAATATAATTTCCGAAAAATTATAATTTAAGAATACTCCTAAAAGTATGCCTCTCCGATATAATTTTAAAAATTCGTACCACCACCGAAAAGTCGGTAAGTTAGAAAACTGAAAGCGTAACGGAGCGTTTTTGAGTTCCGAGCGTTTTGCATGGAATTCCGAGTTCCGAATTCCGAGCGTTTTGTATGGATTTCCTAGCTCCGAGTGCCGAGAGTTATGTATGGAATTCCGAGTTCCAAATTTGTGTATGGAATTCCGAGTTCCGAATTTGCGTACGGAATTCCGAAAAAATAATCATTTCTGGAATTCCGTACGCAAATTCGGAACTCGGAAATCCATGCGTAATTCGGAACCCGGAATTCCATACCCAATTCTGAACTCGGAACTCGGAAATCCATACAAAACGCTCGGAATTCGGAACTCGGAATTCCATGCAAAACGCTTGGAATTTTTTGGAAATTATATTAGCAAGGCATACTTTTAGGTGTACTCTTATATAAAAGTTAGATTTACTTTCTAAATTTTGGATTTCTGATTCCCTGTTACTTTGGTCCAATTTTGTATGAAATTTTGGCATATTACTGAAATTATATTAAATTGCCTACCTTCCCGGAGTAAGTAGAATTTTTTGGAAATTATATTCGCGAGGCATACTTTTAGGTGTACTCTTTTATAAAAATAAGATTTACTTGCTAAATTTTGGATTTCTGATTCCCTGTTACTTTGGTCGAACTTTGTATGAAATTTTGACATATTACTCAAATTATATTATATTGCCTACCTTCCCGGAGTAAGTAGAATTTTTTGGAAATTATATTCGCGAGGCATACTTTTAGGTGTACTCTTATATAAAAATAAGATTTACTTTCTAAATTTTGGATTTCTGATTACCTGTTACTTTGGTCGAATTTTGTATGAAATTTTGACATATTACTGAAATTATATTACATTGCATACCTTTCCGGAGTAAGTAGAATTTTTTTAGGTGTATTATTATATAAAAATAAGATTTACTTTCTAAATTTTGGATTTCTGATTCCCTGCTACTTTGGTCGAACTTTGTATGAAATTTTGACATATTACTCAAATTATATTATATTGCCTACCTTTCCGGAGTAAGCAGAATTTTTTGGAAATTATATTCGCGAGGCATACTTTTAGGTGTACTCTTATATAAAAATAAGATTTACTTTCTAAATTTTGGATTTCTGATTCCCTGCTACTTTGGTCGAACTTTGTATGAAATTTTGACATATTACTCAAATTGTATTATATTGCCTACCTTTCCGGAGTAAGTAGAATTTTTTGGAAATTATATTCGCGAGGCATACTTTTAGGTGTACTCTTATATAAAAATAAGATTTACTTTCTAAATTTTGGATTTCTGATTCCCTGTTACTTTGGTCCAATTTTGTATGAAATTTTGGCATATTAGTGAAATTATATTAAATTGCCTACCTTCCCGGAGTAAGTAGAATTTTTTGGAAATTATATTCGCGAGGCATACTTTTAGGTGTACTCTTATATAAAAATAAGATTTACTTTCTAAATTTTGAATTTCTGATTCCCTGTTACTTTGGTCCAATTTTGTATGAAATTTTGGTATATTAGTGAAATTATATTAAATTGCCTACCTTCCCGGAGTAAGTAGAATTTTTTGGAAATTATATTCGCGAGGCATACTTTTAGGTGTACTCTTATATAAAAATAAGATTTACTTTCTAAATTTTGGATTTCTGATTCCCTGTTACTTTGGTCCAATTTTGTATGAAATTTTGGCATATTAGTGAAATTATATTAAATTGCCTACCTTCCCGGAGTAAGTAGAATTTTTTGGAAATTATATTCGCGAGGCATACTTTTAGGTGTATTCTTATATAAAAATAAGATTTACTTTCTAAAATTGGGATTTCTGATTCCCTGTTACTTTAGCTCAATTTTGTATGAAATTTTACAATTTTACCAAAACAAAATTCCGAAAAATTTTTTTAACTAAAAAGTAATATATCTCAAAGCATATTTTCAGGAGAAATATTTTTTTAATAATTTTTTTCTTTTAATATAAATTTTTTTTTTCGATATTTAAATAGATTTTTCTATGTATTTTTGTCATAAATATGATTAATTATATGCAAATAACAAAAACAAAAATGTTTATAAAAATTTACGAAATTCAAGATTTAAGTCTCTATTTTCAGAATCAATATACTTGTTTTATTGTATCTTAAAATTTGAGTAAATTAGAGCCTGCAGAATGTTGCTCCCTAATTGCAGACTTTCTTTCACGTTTTTTTGCTATAACTTGGATGAATTTAAAGATATTTGGGATTCCAACGACACCAAATTCACCCAAATCGGAGAAAGTTGACAGTTGTACTAACGCTGTTAGGTTGTATCTATCGACGGGGAATTTTATTACTACTAACAAGATTATGCAAACAGAATTGAAAAATCTTTAAATTTGCCCATTTTATAGCAAAAAACCAAGAATTAAGTTTTCTTGCTATAACTTGGGCAAATTTAAAGATATTTGGATTTGGTTTTGATAATTCTTGTTAGAATTCAAATTCCCCGTCGATAGACACCTATATGGGAGAAAGTCGACTTTTTTTAATGCAGCAATTTCCTTGACATTTGCTTCTATATTTGGTTTATGGTATATTGATTAATTCCAATTGTTATAAATCATAAAATATTAAAAAAAATATATATTTATATATATAAAAATTTTTATTATATTTTTTTATTCTATTTTGAATATAAATTTCATAATAAAAATATAAAAATAAATTAAATCAAACAAATAAATTATAAATAAAATATATATGGCTATAAATAAATTTTTTAGATTTATAATAAATAAATAAATAAATAAATAAATAAAATAAACTAATTTAAAAAAAAAAAATTTTTTTGTTACATAAATGCAATATTTTTTAAAATTTAATTCTTAATAAGTATATAAAATATAATATAAATAAATACATGTAAAATATTATATTGTGGCACGATAATTTGTTTAAATTATAGCATGATATTATATACATATACCATATATTAGGGTCATATTTTATGCGATAAATAAGTTACCGGTTTAACGGTTTTTTTAAAAGTTGCCTAGTTGCCTAGGATGAAACTTGGCAAGGGTTAAATATTGCAAATTTTTCTTTTTTTTTTTTTTGTCATAAAATATTGACAATCTCCAATATAATTGGTGAATTTGGTTTCTAAATTCTAACTTGCCCAAAGACACCTAAATTCACCTATTTTGGAAGAATGTCAATGTGTTTTACGCATAAATAAAAAAAAATGGCAAGTGGTTTTGATTTTGACCCAAAAAAAAACAATATAAGCACAAAAATATGAGCTCTAAATATGATAATGAATAAATCATCATGATGTGAGAAGAAAAAAATGATAATATCTATATATATATATATATATATATATATGTCTTTATTTACCTAAAAAATAAAAATAGAAATAAATAAATAATAAATGCAATTATTAGAAATAATTTGCAGCATTTTGCTTATTCTCACAAAACGATTTAAGTCTTATCATTTTTTTGTTTTTTTATATACATCGACGGTGAATTTATGAATCATGCTGGGTTTTTTAATGATAAAAATTTGCCGCTTGTGCAGGCAAATTAGACCGAAAGGTTTTATTTCTTATGAAAATTTAATATGTGCAAAAAGAACAACAAATTCTCATTTGCAAGGGATATTTTTCATTTACCAGGGATAATTTTTATTTGCAAGGGAAATTTTACCAGGGATAATTTTTATTTGCAAGGGAAATTTTACCAGGGATAATTTTTTTGCAAGGGAAATTTTACCAGGGATAATTTTTATTTGCAAGGGAAATTTTACCAGGGATAATTTTTATTTGCAAGAGAAATTTTACCAGGGATAATTTTTATTTGCAAGAGAAATTTTACCAGGGATAATTTTTATTTGCAAGGTATATTTTTCATTTTGCAATAGATAATTTTTGATATTTTTTGAAAACCATAGGCATAGATGATAATCCTTCGCATATGGATATGGTATCACAGTTTTGTTGAAATTTGGCATTTTCAGTATTGTCAATAAAAAAATTGTATTGTTTACATTTTTTTATGTTAATTTATATTTTGAACAAAATTTATATTTTATATAGTATATAAAATATAAATTTTGTAAATATAAATTTTTTACAATTGATTTTTAATTATACAATTTGCAATTAATATTTAATTGCTGATTTTAAATATATAATAGTTGAAATGATTTATTATTTTTTTTAAATAAAATTCTACTGCCATTCAACAGTGCCATCTGTGATCTGTACAGAGATATAATCAGTCATTTTATATTCCCTTGTCAAAAAAAAAAAATAAATTCCCTTCTGCAGCGATCTACTTTTTTCTCATATAAAAATATAATATACTATCTCGTTCTATATTTTTCATGCACAAGCGGCACATTTTTATCATTAAAATCCAGCATCAGGTTTCAGTTATCAGATTTCAGTTATCTATAATTGGATATTAATTAGATATTGTGATTTTTTTTTTTTTTTGCGAAAATCATTTGAAAAATTCACCATCGATATATATATATATAATTTAAATTTTTGTTTTTTTTTTGTTGTTGTTAATAATAATAATTCTATTTGATAAATTTATAATAAATAAATAAAATTTAACTTTAAAATGAATCAAATCCAGATGCTTCACTGCCCTAAAATTATATTTTGAAATAAAAATATATTAAATTATATATAAATATTAATTTAAATATTAATAATATATATATTATATATATATATAAATATATATATATATATATATATATATATATTTACTTACCCTATCTGGTTTATATAAATGAGTATGTGGTAATAAAAATGTTGAACCAACATCTCTTTCAGCCATTGTATTAGCTTCCTATAAATTAAATAAAATATTATTTTTAATATATTATACTAGTTTTTTAATTAATTTTAATTATAATAGATCTGTTTATTTTTTTTTTTTTTTTTGGTTTTTGTAGACGTATATAAATTTATCGACAACAGAGAGAAATTTTATTTACATTGCGAAAACAATAATAATTTGATGCGTACATCTCCGTAAATTGTTTTTGTGTTTCCTTATATTGAAATAATTTTCTCTGTTGCCGATAAATTTATATACGTCTACAAAAACCAAAAAAAAAAAACAAAAAAAAACACGGCTAATATATATATATGATATTACATCATTATTTATTTGTGATGATAATTCTTTTTCATAAGAACTTCTTAATGATTTAGTTTGTGGATGAATAGTTGTTTCATCATATGATCTTGCTTCTGATACAGCTCTATATATATATATATATATATATATATATATATAAATAAAATGATAAAAAAAAAAATAATAATAATAATAATATAAAAAAAAATAAAATTTATATATTAAATAATGTATATATATATATTACGAATCATTTTGTTGCATTGTATCTAACCAATCATCCATTGAATCAATAAAACAATTATCTACTTCATTTTTATTATTATAATCACTGTATTGATTTTGATTATTTTGTTTTTGTTGTTGTTTAATTCGTCCATCATTTGTTATACAAGCATTATTAACTGAATCTATACAATATATATATATATAATTAATATTTAATAATAATTAGATTAATCCTTTGAGTCGGCGCGTACACAATTGTATACATCACTTTGTATGGCGTATTAGTAACTTTGTATTGGTAATTTGTTCTTTGGAGTATATGTGTATACGACCTTTTAGAGAACACTTCAAAGAACAAAATTACCAATTTGAATGAGTCCAACATGAACAAATTTCAATTCTACGCGCCATACAAAGTAATGTACGCAATTGTGTATCAACTCAAAGGGTTAAAAATAATAATAATTATACCACATAATAAATTAGATCCAACTGTTGCAGATACTTCAAAACCAGCTGATACTAATGCACCAGTTGATGTTGTATGTAATGCACCATGTTTTGTACTAGCTGTTGATATTTTTTTCGATAATGATGTTGATGATAATAATAATGGTATTGATAATGATATTTGATCATTATTACAATTAATACCATTACCACCAGCATCTAAATATGATAAAATTTTTGATTCGGTAATATTTTGATTTGTATTTTCATTATTATTATTATTATTAATTAAACATTCTTTTAATTGATTATGTGATGATGGATGATATTTAGCACGTGGTATTATAACTGTTAATGATCTATCATTTTGATTTAATAATTGACAAGATATTCGTTGAACTAATTCTGTTTCATTATGTTGTTGTTGATTTAATTGCTGATGATGATGATGATGATGATGTTGATTATGATATTGTTGTTGTTTAACTTGATTATTATTATTATTATTATTATTATTATGGTGATGATGATGATTATGTAATAATTGTTGTTGTAATTGATATTGATGATTTATTTTTTGGTCATTTTTTTTACAATTTTTTTCATTATTTTTTATTATTGTTTGTTGACAAATAATATCATTTTTATCATTTTTCTTTGATATATATGGTATTGTATCAGTATTATGGCTAATTTCACTACAATTACTACTACTACTACTACTAATATTATTAATACTACTACAATTACTATTATTACTACTATTATTATTATTATTTGTTTTTGAATTTTTAATTATTGAACGTTTATCTAAATTTTTCATATGATTAATTGAACGTAAATTTTTTGGTGGCATTATATTTATACCAGATATTATTGATTGCATATTATTATTATTATTATTGTTATTATTATTATTTAATTTAAAACGTTTTGTACATATTATAATAATACAAAATAATAATAATATTAATAATATTGTACCAATTGATAATAATGCTATTAAAAATATTTTTAAATTAAGTTGACATGTTGAACCAGCATACCATCGAAAACATTCACATAATGATTGTTCAATATTATTATTATCAATATCATTATTATTTAATATATAACAATTACCATGATAATGGCATTTTTCACAACCAATTTGTTCAGATGAACATATACGACCTGGATATATTGGATTTTCTGATAAATCAATATAACCTTCACGACAACTACATGTATATGTACCATATAAATTAAAACAATATGAATTATCTGAACAATCATGAAATTTAATATTATCACATTCATTAAAATCAAATACTTTTAATTCATTAATACCAGAACGTGTTGTAAATAATTCTGTACCACCAATACTAAAATTATTATTACGTAAATATTTTTTAAATACATCAACTAATCGTCTTTCATCACTGTTATCAGATAGCTTTAATATATACAAAAAAAAAAAAAAACAATAATAATTAAATCATATTATAATTGTAATTATATATATAAAGGGTGTTCAAAATTGAGGTATCATTTGTTGAATAAAAAATGATAAATGTTGAATAATGTGGATGGTTTGATGTTTAATTGCTGCGAACGATGACGAATGGAAGTTTTTGGGTTCTTCTTCAACACTTCTGCTCACAGCTGCTACATTCTCGGTTGAACGGCCACTGCGTTGATAAATGTTGCTTCTGTTATCAAGAACAGATCCAGTTTCTAGAAATTTATCAACCATCAGCTTGATGGCACGATTTCTTGGAGCATTCTGCTCTACCAAATTTTGTTCGAAATTTCCTAATTACATTTTGAAAACTTTTACCAATTTTCAAAAAAAAGGTTTTAATAACAAAAACACGTTGTTCCTTTGTGTAACGTTCCATATTAACGAATCGGAATGTATTTGGAATATACCTGAAGAAACCTCGTATAAAAATTCCAGGTAGAAAAAAAATGGCGCCAAAATCAAAATGATACCTCAATTTTGAACACCATATATAATAAACTAACCTGTAAATAAAAATGACCAATAATACCATCATTATGATTTAAATTTGATTTTTCAAATTCTGTAACATGTATACCATGATATACATCACGAAAATCAGATTGCATAACCATACGATCAAGTGATTCATGTGTTAAACCAGCTAATTCTGTATATTCATCATTATTACGATTTAATAATTTATTATTAAATATTAACATTTCTTTACCAATACGATATAATGGTAATTGTAATAAATATGTATATGTGGCTATATATAGGGTATGAAATAAAATATATATATATATATATAAAAATAATTTAAAATAATTAAAATAAATAATTAATAAAAAAAAAATAAAATAAAATACATTACGTTTACATGGTCGATCTGGAAACATTCTAGCAAAACCAGGTCTACAAATACAACGCATTATATTATCAATTCTTTGGCATAATTCATTTTTCGATCCTTTACAATCTGGTTTACATTCAATTAATAATTTATCTTGTGATTTTGGTTGTGATGCTATTAATATACCACCTAATAATACATGATTTACTTCAATATTATTATTAATTTCTTCATCACGATTAGTTAATTCAAATTGTATACTATTTGTATTATCATAATTATTATTATTATTATTATTATTTTGATTATCATTATTATTATTATTATTTTGATTATCATTATTATTATTATCAATATAATCAGTTTCACGAATTGAATTTATATTTTGTGGTGTATCCATAATTGATAAATTAATATTATTAATTTTATTAAATTTATTATTATTATTATCAGTCATAATAATAAATATACTATCATTATTATTATTATTAATTGATTTATGATTAATATTATTATTATTATTAATATTATATGTTTTATTAGATTTATTTATTAATTTATTATTATTATTATTATTATTATTATTATCTTCATAATTAATAATTAATTCATTTTCATAATTATTATTATGTATATTAGTATTATTATTATTATTATTATCATTATTATGATTATCATTATTATATTTATATAATGGTAATTCATAAATTGTTGTTATTGTTGTATAAATTTGTGTATTTTTATTTAATTGATTATTATTATTTAAATTTGTTGGTTTAATTAAATTAAATTCTGTTTGTGTTTCAGTTTCTGTTATTTTATCTAATATATGTTTAGTTAATGTTAATGTATGTGTTAATGGTATACCATGATTAGTTATAACAGTTGTTTTAGTTGTTGTTACTGTTAATGTTTTAGTATTTGTTATATAACGTGTTGGTAATACTTTAATATTATTATTATTATTATTATATTTTGGATATAATAATATATCTGTTGATATATATGATGATGATGGTGATAATAATGATTGTTCAATTGGTATTTTATAAAATTTATTTATTGTTTTATTATTATTTATTATTTTTATACTTGGTGTTGGTGATATGAACATATTAATATTATTATTATTATTATTTAATAATAATTGATCATTATTTATTTTTGATTTTAATAATTCTTTTTCTATATTTATTGTTGAATTTTTTTTAATTGTTGATAATATTGATGTTAATTGATTAATATTTTTTTTAATATTAATTGATGATAATGATCTATTATTATTATCATTATTATTATTATTGTTATTATTATTATTATTAATATCTGGTTTTAATATAAATTCTTTTATTTCATTATTTTTTGATATTGGTGATATTGTTGATGGTATTATTGTTGTTGTTCTTGTTGTTGTTATTGATGATGATGGTAATATTTCTTTTATAGTAGATGATGGAAATGTTGTTGTTTTTAATAAAACTAAATTGCTATTATTATTATTATTATTATTATTTGTTTTATTTAATATTTTAATTGGATTTTTTAATATTAAATCATATGTTAAATTTATTGGTATATTATTAAATGATAATAATGTTTTATTATTATTATCAATAAATTGTTTATCAGATATTATTTTTTTAATATTATTTTGTTTATTATTAATTGTATTATTATTATTATTATCATTATGATTATTATTGATTATTATTTTTGTTGTTGGATATTTAATTGTTGAACTATTATTTAATAATATAGATGATGATTTTAATTCATTTAAATTATTCTGATATGATGATGATGATGATGATGATGATGATGATGATGATGATAATGGTATATCAATTGTATTATATAAATTTGATTGTAAATAATTTTCTTTAAATAAATTATTTAATGATGATGATGATGATGATGATGATAATGATATTGATAAATTATTATTTAATGGTGCTGATATTGATGTTGATAATGGTAATGGTGGTGGATTTAAACCCATAACTTGTTCAATTCTTGGTTTTTGTAATATTATTGGTGGTGGTCTCATTTTAACAGATGGTTCTGTTATTTTAATTTTATTATTATTATTATTATTATTATAATCATAATTTAATGATGATGATGATGATGTAATTGGTATTCTAACTAATAAATTATTTATTTTTGGTGTTGTATTTATTGATGATTTTATTAATTGTTTATTATTATTATTATTATTATTAATAATTGTTGATATTGTTGGTGATGGTGGTAATAGATCAGATGATAAATCATTATTATTATTATTATTATTATTATTATTATTATTATTATTATTATTATTATTATCATTAATTTTTATTGTTGTTGGTGATATATATGATGATAATGTTGATATTGTTTTATCTAAATTATTTATTATACCTAAATTATGTGGATTAATTGATTCATGATAATCAAAAATTTCATCATCATTTGATAAATCTTTATAATTAATTATTGATTTAATTGTTGTTGTTTTTATATTGAATTTATTATTATTATTATTATTATTATTATTATTATTTGAATTTTGAATTTTTGGTTTATTTGTAGTTGTGGTTAATCTTAATAATAATTTATCATTTAATTTATTTATTTTTTCATTAATATTATTTGTTATATTATTTTTATTATTATTATCATTATTATTATTATTATTATGTTTAATTAAATTTATTAATGTTGATGATGATGATGTTGGTAATGTAGTTTTTGGTAATAATTTTGTATATTTTGGATTAAATGGTATTTCAGTTTGTGTACTAATATTATTATTATATTTATTTATATTTAATGATGATTCATTTATTAAATCAATTGGTAATGATAATTGTACATGTGCATGTAAATTATCTAAACTACCATAATATTGATAATTATTATTATTATTATTATTATTAATTATTTGTTGATTATTATTTTTTTTAAATGCTTCACCTGGTCTAATATATAAATTATTATCATATAATATTGATGATGATATATTTTTATTATTTTGTTGATTATTATTATTATTATTATTTATAATTTGTTTAATTTTAAATGGTTCACCTCTTTGTGATAATTGTGTTAATAATGATTTTGTTTCTAAAAATTTTTGATGATTATCACTATAATTTGATAATAATATTTTATTAAAATTAATTGATGTTAATGATGATGATGATGATGATATTGTTTTATTTAAATTATTATTATTATTAATATTTATTATTGTATTAATTTTAGTTGGTTTTGTTGATATTATTGATTTTTTTATATTATTATTATTATTATTATTATTTGTAATTGATTTATAATTTATTTGTATTGTTGGTTTTATTGTTGGTAATGATAATGATGATGATGGAATTGTTATTGATTTATTATTATTATTATTATTAAAATTAATATTATTTGTATAATATTGTTTTGATGGTATAATTTTATTAAAATATTCTTCTTGTGGTATAAATGGTAATGAATTTGATTCTTGTATAACTTCACCATCTTCATTTTCATAATCATCTTTATTATGATAATTATCTGGTAAATCATCAGTTAAAATAATATTAGAATTATTATTATTATTATTATTATTATTATATATATGATTTTTTTGTAAATTATTTAATGATTTTATTGGTATTGAATTTTGATTATTATTAAATTCATTTAAAAATGATATTGGTATATTTTGATTATTATTATTATTTTTATTATTATTATTAATTATATATTGTTGATTATTATTAATTTGTTGTTGATTATGTAAATATTGTTTTGGTATATTTATAAATGGTCTATGACGTATTGATTGTGAATGATGATATTGTAATGATGGTGGTAATATTATTGAATGTTTTTGATGTGGTGGTATTAAATATTTTTGTTGTGATGATGATGATGATGATGATGATGATGATGATGTTAAACGAATATTATTATTATTATTTGGTATTATTTTACGTGATGGTAGTAATAATTGTTGTTGTTGTTGTTGTTGTTGTGGTAATTGTTGTTGGTGTTGTAATAATAATTTTTGTTGTATTATATTTGAATGATTATTATTATTATTATTATTATTAATATATGATATTGATTGTGATAATGGTATCATCATTTTTTTATAATAATTATTTGATAATAATATATTATGTGATGGTGTTAAATTAACATGTATATCATTATCATTTAATGGTATTTTAATATTTGATATATTATTATGATAATAATTATTATTAAAATTAAATGGTATAATATTATTATTATTTATTTGACCATTTATTAATGTTGATATTGTTGGAAAATCTAATTGTTTTTTAAATTGTATTGGTGGTACATTTATATTAACATTATGACTTAATAAATTTGTATTAAAATTAATTTGTTGATTTGAATAAATTGGTTTATTTATATTAAATTCATTATTATTATTATTATTATTATTATTATTATTTGATGATATATTTTTATAATTATAATTATTATTTATTATATTTAATTTATTTGAAAATATATTTTCATTATTAATATTATTTTTTATATTATCATTTTTATTAGATTGTGTTAATGATGATGATGATAAAATTATTGTATTTTGATATGGTGATGGTTCATCAAAATATTTACCATTTTTATGTAATTCATTTGGTGATTCAATAATTAATATTGATGATGGTATTGAACTACCATGTGGTATAACAATATTTGCAACTTGTGATGGTTGTATATCAATTAACATTGGTTTATCTATATTTAATTTATTATTATTATTATTATTATTTTGTTTATTATTATTATTATTATTAATATTATAATTTTTATTATTGTTATTTTTTGATAATATTTGAATAGCTGGTAAATCTGTACTATAAATTTCTGGTATACGTTTTATTTCAATTATTTCATTATTATTATTATTATTATTATTATTATTATTATTAATTTGGTGAATTGGTATTGGTTTATATGTATATATATTTTGATTATCAATAATTGATGGATGCCTTTTATTATGATAATGTTGATTATGATTATTATGATTATTATTATTATTATATTTTGGTTGTAATATTGGTGGTGGTCTAAATATTGTATTTAATTTATTTGATGAAGATTGTTGTTGTTGTTCTTGTTGTTGTTGATATTGATATTGATGTAATGGAATTATGTTAAAATTTTTATTATCATATAATTGGTTATTATCATTATGATAATTATTATTATTATTATTATTATTTTTATTAGTAATATTATTATTATTATTATTATGATTATTATTATTAAATGGTATTCTTGGCATTATACCAGCATCTGGTTTACCAACAATAACATCAGAATTAGCTGTTATTATTTCACCTGGACTTATTGGTATACCACCATTTAATAATGGTTTTTCACTAATTGGTTTACGTTCATTATTATTATTATTATCATTATGATTATTTAATTTTGTATTACGATTCATTTTTTCATTTACATTTACTAACCATTTATTATCATATAAATTATTTAAATTATTATTATTATTATTTAATTGATTTAAATTTGAATTTTTTACTGGTATATAAATAGGTCCATTATTATTATTATTATTATTATTATTATTATTTTTATTATTAATATTATTTAAATTATTTTTTTGAATATTATTATAAATTGTATTATTATTATTAATATTATTCTTATTATTATTATTATTATTATTATGATTAATATTACCAAAATTATTTTGTATTAAACCTGCCATAGCATTAAAAACTGGTCCTAAAGCTGTTAAACCATTTAAATTAAATGAACCAATTAAATTAGATATTGGATATTCTGATTGATTATTATTATTATTATTATTATTATTAGTTAAATTTACTTTTTTTATATTATTTAATTTTAATATATTTATATTATTATCATTACTAGCAGCAACATTAATATCATCATTATCATTATTATCATCATAATCATTGTCATTATCATTATTATTATTATTATCAATTTCAATATTATATATATCTGAATTAGTATTTATATTATTATCAGTATAATTATATAATTTAATTAATGATGATGATGATGATGATGATGATGATGATGTTATAGATGATTGTAATATAATTTCTTGTGATAATGATGATGATGATGATGATGATGATAATGATTCTATATTATTATTAAATTTTGTTGATGATATTAATGTTATTGTTGGTTTTATTATATTCATAGCTGTTATTTCAATTGATTGACCACCTAATAATGTTGCTAATGTTATAATACTATTATTATTATTATTATTATTTGATTGTAATTTTGTTTGTAAATTTAATTTATTATATAATTTATTTATTAAATTATTATTAATTAAATAATTTGGTATTGATTCTGTAATAACATTTTCAATAATCCGTGTATGTGAATTAATAACAGTTGATGATATATCATTTATATTTTTACTTTTTAATAATGTTGTAAAATATGTAAATGTTGTTAAATATGTTTTAGTTGCATAAATATGTATAGATATATTATTATTATTATTAATTTTTTCATTTATAATTGATAATAATGGTTTTGTATTAATTATTGAATTATTAATATTATTATTATTATTATTATTATTTATATGTTTTTGATATAAATTTGTATTTGTTATTAATTTATTATTATTATTATTATTATTTGAATATTTTGTATATAAATATAATTTTTCTGTTAATATATCTGGTGATATTGATATATTTGTATTAACATGTATTGTACCATCATTATCAATAATTGTATTATAATATGTATATGTAACAAATTGTGTTTTAATAACATCTGTTGTTGATATATCATTTATATTAATAATATTATTATTATTATTATTATTATTATTATTATTATTATTATTTAATTTATTTGATGATAAATTTTCTTGTTGTTGATATTGATTATTATTATATTTTATATTATCATTATCATTTAATAAAATTGATTTTTTTTGTTTATGTTTAAATGATTCTGTAATTATAATTTGTGTTAATATATTTGAAGTACTTATAATATTATTATTATTATTATTATTATATTGATTATTTTGATTTATATCTTTTGTCATTATAACATTACTATAATATGTATTTGTTTCTAAATATGGTGTTGGTTCATTAGATAATTGTAAAAATGATATATAATCATTTGGACCAGTTATTGTATTTGTTACTGTATAACGTGATGATAATATTAATGGTAATTCATCATCTAATATTGTATTTAAATATGTATATGTTGTATGAAATATACCAATTGCTAATTCTGGTGTCTAAAAAAAAAATAATATAAAAATAATTAGAAAATCATATATACATATGTAAAGGGATGGGAGATAAAAAAGGGATGGCAGATAATAGTGATGCCCAACCAAAAAAAAAAAAAAAAAAAAAATGAAATTTACAGAATTCGAAGGTTTCATATATTTCCCATGGAAATGTCATATATAGCTTTAATCAGCAAATTTTTTTTCTTTTCATTATTATTGTTGTGTTTCCTGATTTACGCTCAAATCAGTTAATCTGATGACAGCTGTTATATTCTTATTTCAATTTCAGATTTAGTCAAAGATTGATTTATTTTTGATCGGAGAATTTTTTTCAGATTTATTATTGTATTTGTTTGTGGCTAACTTTTGTGCTTGATTTTATTGTTATGACTAACATTAATTATCAGATTTTCATATCTCAATAAATTTGTTTAATCAATTTGTTTTTTTAATTATTTATATTTTTTTTTTTTTGTAAATTAATAACAAATAAAATATTATAAAAAAAAATGACGCGCAGCCGAACTACTGATCAGTAGTTTTATAATCCTGGGCTTTTTTTTTTAAATTATCTACTGTAACTGCATATTTTGAGTATTATGTTGCAGAAACTAAAATTATAATAACTGTGATTTTATACTACTACTTACTACCTTTCATATGCGAAATTAAACATAATTTTAGGGGTTTATTGACTATTGGAAATCACATTTTAAAAATTAAAATTTTATATATTTTAGTATTCAGCGCCTCTATCGGTAGAAATTTGAAATACGGTTACTGATATCGTATTCTACTCTTAAATACCTTTCCAACGAGTGGTCAAACTTCGGTGCACATTTACTAGATTAAATTCCATTTTTATTCGGAAAAAGATGTTTTGGAAAAATGTGAAAAGCGCCGTCTACCGGCCGAATTTTAAAATTATATCAATTACATCAGGTTGTCAATGAATCAAGCTTTCTAATGGTGGGTCTATCATGAACTTGTGTGTACAGTAACTATGTGAAATAACTGCTTTTTATTGTTTACATGGGACAGACGGACAGACGGACAGACGGACGGACAGAAAATCGTTAACATAAGGGATTTTTTTTTTAAAAAAAAAGCCCTAAAAAGTAATATTTATTTAAAAAAATATTACAGATTTTTTTATTGAAATTTGAAAAATAATTCCCATCAGACTTGCGACCCGACCTATATTTTCCATTTTACCCGGCAAACATTGTAGCAAATTTTTGATGTGAAAAAAAAATTTGACTATTTTCTTATATTGCACACTCGACAAATTAATCTGATTTCAGATTATAAAAAAAATCTATAGTCGATCTACAGATATTTAAATAAGAAACACACCATAGATGCGCCAATTAGGAAATTTATTTTATTTTAGTACGACGCAAAATTCAGACATTTTCGATTTCGATTCAGTTAGAAAATTGCACAAACAATAAATATATATATATATGTATATTAAAACGTTTCGTGAGAGTTCAACGAATTGTCGAGATCAGAATTGGGTCCGGCGGCGGACTTTAGTTTGGTCATCACTGACTGTTATGGGAGATTTAATATAAAAAAAAAAAAATTTTTTTACTTACTTTTGATAATGTTACACCATCAGATGATATTGTTGGTGTTATTTTTAAATAATTTCTTTCTTCAGTTGCAATATTTGATATAACTTTTTCATGACTAGCAATTGTTGTTGTACCATCTTGTAAATATGTTGTACGATATGTATATGTTGTTAAACATGTTTTTGTAACAAAATCATGTGGATTTATTGATATTGTATAATTATCCTTAAACATATACTTTTTAAAAGAAAAAAAATTAAAAAATTATATAAATATTATTATTATAAATTTATAATATACATACTTCTTGTCTATCATCTGATAATAATAATAATGATGATGATGATGATGATAATGTTGGTATTATCATAATCATTTGATCTTTAAGTGTACTTGGTGCTAATGTTATTATTGGTTTATTATTTATATAATTTGGTAATATTCTTAAAATATTTTTATTTTTATTTATATTATTTATTAATTTTATTTTATCATTTAATATTGTTGTTGTTGATGATGTTGTTATTGTTGTTGTTGTTGTTGCAACAATTACTTCAACACCATTTGACATTATACGTGTTGCTAAATTATAACGTGCTTCATCACCACCAATACCAGTTGGATGTATTAATATATCTATATTTATATATATATTTATATATATATATATATTAAATAAAACATAATTAATTTAAAATATATCGATACATTTCCGGGAAGAATGTATTAAGCGACAAAATCTCAGGCGATAAAATGATTTTATAAATCCATATATGTCGCATAATATATAATATTTATTTTGTATACATTTTCATTGTTTATATAGTAATTGGAGGGGGAGGGGGGTACAGAACATTATATAAATTAGATAAAAAATATTGTCGCTTAATACATTCGTGGCGGGAATGTATCGATTGTATATATAATACATACTACATACCTTTTGAATTATTATCATTTAAATTTTTAATAATTATATTATCATCATTATATATATTTTCATTTTCTATACTACCATATTTTTCTTCTCTATTATTATCATCATCATCATCATCATCATTATCATCATTATTATTATTATCACCTATATCAACTTTAAATGATCCAAAACCAAAAAAACGTCCAGTCTGTTCAATATTATCCTGTTGATTAATATAATTAATATCATGATTATTATTATTATTATTATTATTCTGTTGATTATCAAATTGTTTTATATTTAATGTTTGTTGTTGTTGTTGTTGTTCAATATATTTAATTGGTATCATTGTACTTGTTATATATTCTTTATTAATTTTATCAATATCATATTCATTATTTTTAATATATTGTTGTTGTTGTTGTTGTAGATGATGATGATGATAATAATGTTGATTATCAATTTCATAATTATGTAAATTACGTTTTTTATTATTTGTTCTAGTATCTATATATAGTTTTGTTGTTTGTTTGTTTGTTTGTTTAATAATATAATTTATATATGCGGATACAATTTTTTTTTTAAATGAATTATTATTTTGGTTTGGTATAATATGTGTTTGATGTGTATATATATGTGTGAGAAACGTGTGACATGGTTTTTTTTTTTTTTTTTTTTTATGAAAAGAAAAATTAATTAAAAATATTTAAAATAAAAAAAAAAAAAAAAATTTTAATTTTCTACTTGGAAACTAAATAAATACTAAAAAAAAATTAGGAAAAAGAGTAAATGAAAAATGAAAAATGAAAAATGAAAAATGAAGGATAAAAAAAAAATTAAGAAAAAAAATTTTTTTTTTTTTTTTTTTTTTGTGTAATAATTTTGGTGCCCAGACGTAAATATGGGATAAACGTATAAACGTCCCCATCATAACGTCATATATATGTACATAGTATATGGAAAATTGCGATGGTAAATTTTTTGGGACAATTACTTTGTCGCCCCCCATACATATTTCCCATATATTCCCAAATGTCATACAATTTTGGCATGCGGTGGTGCAATAAAGTCTCTATGGGCAAGGCAATGTTGAATATTTTTAAATATTTTATTTAAAATCTTGTATATATATTTCAATATATAGTAAAATAGGGCGCGTTTTCGGAAATGCAGACTGCGCTGAATGTTTTAACTTAGAAATATAAGAACTTTTGGCGCATACTAAGCGCAACTGCGCAACATATAAGATTTGCTTTTGCAGTCAAGAAAGTTCTGCTGACATTTCTAAATTTCCTGTTTATTTTTCGTAATTTAAAATAATGGGGGTTATTTTATTCTACAAAAAAAATTATGTATACCCATACATATTTTCATCTGGTATTTTCTCTGGAACCCCTGCCTGGATAGATTTGGCTGATATTTGGTAAACACATTCGTTATAGTGATCTATTGTTAACTATGCCAGTGCTCCTTCATTAGCTCTACTTGGAAGATGGTTGTATGATGAAAACGTAATTTCTGATGTTTTGTTAGAAATAATGGAGGAGCACTGGCATAGTTAACTATAGGACACTATAATGAGTGTGGTTACCAAATATCAGCCCAATCCATCCAGGGGTGCTAGAGAAAATCCCAGATGAAAATATGGCCATTCATCATTTCGTCCAGACAACTAAATTGAATGAGTTTACCAAATATCAGCCAAATCCATCCAGGGGTTCTAGAGAAAATCCCAGATGAAAATATGGCCATTAATTGAAAGCAGTTGTAAAATTAAAACTGTGAAATTGCGTTAAAACTTTAAGCGCAGTTGAGATTTTCGAATACAATGCTTTTGCAGTAGAGACTTATCGAACATACTGCTTTTGAAGTTTTGCAGTTATGAATTATCGAACAACTGCTTACTTAGAACTAAGTTAAAACTGCATTTTCGAAAACGCCCATATTTCGCAAATACTTACATTAAATTTTAGAAAATGTTAGAAAAAATTTCGTAATAAGTTTTCTTTTTTTTTTTTTTTGGATTTTCAAGAAAATTTTATAATTTTATGATTTCATCACAAAACTAACAAATAAAAAAAAAACACAGAAACATATTTTTTTTTAATGTATTTACAATATATTTTTTATTATTATTAATAACTTTTTATTTATTTTTAATAATTTTGTTTTATTTTTTTATTTTTTATAAAATATATAAAAAAAATTAATCTCTCTCGCCTCCCCCCCCATCTACCACATTTACAAATTTTAAACTACAACACATTTTAAAAATATATTTAATAATATTATTATTAAAATATATATAATAAAAACATAATAAACATTTTGTATATTTAAATTCTATAAACAGAAAAAAAATTTAAAAGAAAATTTATAAAATAAAACGAATATAACAAAAATTAAAAAATATTATATAAACAAAAAAAAAAATGTTTAAAGTTTAAAGTAAAGCTTTATATATAATAATGTATATAATATATAAGTATTGTAGACCAAATTCGTAGTTTTAATTACTCAATTAAATTGAAATATATATAGACTATACAATTATTTACGTTATATGTATATATAACCACAAACTAATAAACTGGTAATATCCTTAATATTTCTGTTATATGTAAAAATTTCAATATGATCTGTAAAATTTCAATATGACCCAGATTCAATTTGTAGTATATTAAATTTTTACAGAACATGTTCGGTTTTTACAGATTTTTTACAGATGATGTTTGTAATTCTTACAGATCATATTGAAATTGTTACAGATCATGTTGAAATTTTTACAGATCCTGTTGTTATTTTTACAGATCATATTGAAATTTTTACAGATCATGTTGTAATTTTTACAGATCATATTGTAATTTTTACAGATCATGTTGTAATTTCTACAGATCATGTTGTAATTTTTACAGATCATATTGTAATTTTTACAGATCATATTGAAATTTTTACAGATCCTGTTGTTATTTTTACAGATCATATTGAAATTTTTACAGATCCTGTTGTTATTTTTACAGATCATATTGAAATTTTTACAGATCATGTTGTAATTTTTACAGATCATATTGTAATTTTTACAGATCATGTTGAAATTTTTACAGATCCTATTGTAATTTTTACAGATCATATTGAAATTTTTACAGATAATGTTGGAATTTTTACAGATCATGTTGAAATTTTTAAAGATCATCTTGGAATTTTTACAGATCATGTTGTAATTTCTACAGATCATGTTGTAATTTTTACAGATCATATTGTAATTTTTACAGATCATATTGAAATTTTTACAGATCATGTTGAAATTTTTACAGATCCTATTGTAATTTTTACAGATCATATTGAAATTTTTACAGATCATATTGAAATTTTTACAGATCATGTTGGAATTTTTACAGATCATGTTGTAATTTTTACAGATCATATTGAAATTTTTACAGATAATGTTGGAATTTTTACAGATCATGTTGAAATTTTTACAGATCCTATTGTAATTTTTACAGATCATATTGAAATTGTTACAGATCATGTTGAAATTTTTACAGATCCTGTTGTTATTTTTACAGATCATATTGAAATTTTTACAGATCATGTTGTAATTTTTACAGATCATATTGAAATTTTTACAGATAATGTTGGAATTTTTACAGATCATGTTGAAATTTTTACAGATCCTATTGTAATTTTTACAGATCATATTGAAATTTTTACAGATAATGTTGGAATTTTTACAGATCATGTTGAAATTTTTACAGATCCTATTGTAATTTTTACAGATCATATTGAAAGTTTTACAGATAATGTTGGAATTTTTACAGATCATGTTGAAATTTTTACAGATCATGTTGAAATTTTTACAGATCATATTGAAATTTTTACAGATCCTGTTGTTATTTTTACAGATCATATTGAAATTTTTACAGATAATGTTGGAATTTTTACAGATCATGTTGAAATTTTTAAAGTCAATCTTGGAATTTTTACAGATCATGTTGTAATTTCTACAGATCATATTGAAATTTTTACAGATCATATTATACTATATTATATTTTTACATGAGTTTTTTTAAAAATTATAAACAAACAAAAAAAAAAAAAGAAATAGTAAAAATTATATTTAGTTCACTTACTTAATTTACTTAATATAATTTATTAAATTTTATAGATTTTTTATATCATATATATATTTTAGTTAATATATGTATATATATATAAAATTTTATATAATTAGAATTATAGTATTAATATATATATATATAATTTTTTTTTTTACATTTAATATTTTAACAACATCTATTAACAAAAAAAAAAAATTATAGGTAAATTAATTAGAGCTGAGATGTAAATATTATAATTATAGAGTTTTTTAGTGTATATATAGCAGTCGCGGAAAATATTAAAGATGAATATTTTATCTGGAAGATATTTACATATATATTTTTCTGGAAATTTTTTTTTTTTTAGTATTTCAAAGTTATAAACTTACCAATTTTTTTTTTTTTTTATTATTTGTATTTTGTATTTTTGCCTATATACTAATATAAAAAATTAGAATCTCGTTTTGTGTTTTTGTTTTTTTTTTTGCTTATTTTTTTAAATATCTCATTTTGAACAAAATCCAATATTAATGAAAATTTATAAAATATATCATTATCATTTATCATTAAATAATTTTCATTAAATTTTTTGTATGTACATATTATATATGTACATATATATAACATATTTTTTTTTTTTTGTTTAATTATATATTTCTGTTTGTTGTTGAATAATTGTCGAAGCTGTTGGTATAATATTATTAACTGGTACAGTTAATATAATATCTTTAATATTTGTATGTGTATGTGTTATTGTTAATAATTGTTCACGTATTAATGTTGATGATTGGATTAAATGTTCATTATTATGAACACGATCAACAACATATGTATATGTACGTTGACGTAATGTTGTTTCTAATGATATTGGATATTCAGTTAATTGAGTTTTTAATATAACCAATGATGGTTTAATATTATCATTATCATTATCATTATCATAATTATCATCATCATTATCATTAATATTAATTGATGATGATTCAGTTGTAGTTTGTTGTTGATGATGATATTCTTTATTATTATTATTATGATTAAATTTATAATTTCTTCTTGTTGCTGATGTTGTTGTTTTTATATTAGATAATTTAATAATTGGTGAAACTGATGATAATGATAATGATGATGATGATGATGATGATTTCAATAATATTGATGATGATTTTGTTAATTTTTTTCGTATTCGTAATCTACTAGTAGATGATGATTTTATTAATAATGGTAATGTTGGTGATAATAATAATGATGATGATGCAGTTATTATATTTGATTGTTGTATTGTTGATTCTATTCTATCATTAATATTTTCTTTATTATTATTATTATTATTGTTGTTGTTGTTTTTTTGTTGGTGACGTAATAATGGTCGATTATGATGATAATTTAAACGATTATTTTTTTTTATATTTTTATTATTTAATGGTAAATCAATTTCAGATTGTTGTTGATGTTTTTCATCAGTTATTATTGTTGTTGTTGTTGGTGATATTGTTGTTATTATTAAATCAATATTTTCATTATGATTTTTTATAGTATTATTATTATTATTACTATTATTATGATTTTGATTCATTTGTTTTGATTTTCTTCTTGGTTTATTTGTGGTTATTGTTAAATTATGATTATTAGATGTTGAATTTTTAATTGTTGGTAATGTTAATCTAGTTGTAATATTATTATTATTATTATTATTTATATTTTTATCAATTATTTCTTCTAATGTTAAATTTTTATCATTTAATATTTTAGATAAATTATTATTATGATTATTTTCATCATATTTATCATTTTGTAATATTATTGTTGTTGAATTAATTTCATCTAACATAATTGATGATAATGTTATTGGTGTTGTTGTTGATATATCAGTTGTTAATTGTTTTCGTTTAGTAATAATAATTTTACGTCTTTTAGGTTTATTATTATTAATATTATCATCAATATTAATATTTGTATTATTATTATTATTATTATTATCATTATTATTATTATCATTATTATTATTATTATTATTATTTTCAATAATTGTTTGATTATTATTAATAATTGGTCTTCGTCGACGTATTAATTTTCTTATTTTACGCATCATTTGAATATGATGATCATGATCATCATCATCATTATTATTATTAATTAATTCACGTTTATTTCTTTTATAATTATTATTATTATTATCTAATTTATTTATATTATTCATATATTTTATATTTAAATTATTATTATTATTATTATTATTATTTGACTGAATATATTTATTATAATTTTTCTTAAATAATTTTTTTTTATAATTATTATTCCCAATTTTATTAAATATATTATAATTATTATTATTATTATTATTGACCTTTAACTGATATTCTGGGATATTAAATATAGAAAGGTCATTTATACTAAAAAATGTTTATTATTATTATTATTATTATTATTATTATTATTTGTTTTAGATATTTCAATAATATCAGTATTAATATTATTATTAATTAATATTGTTTTAATATTATTTATATTATTTATATTATTATTTATTGTTGAACTTTTTTCATACCATAAACTAACATCACCAACATAACTTTCTAAACTTTCTGTTTCATAATTATATAATTGATTTATATTATGACTAGATATTAATTCATTTAATTGTTGTTGATTTGGTATAATATATTTTTCATTTATTTCACTACCATCAACATTATATATATCAATAAAATCATCATTATTATTATTTATATTTATATTTGTATTTGTATTTATATTTGATGATTTTATAATAATATCATTATTATTATTATTATTATTATTATTATTTATTAATTTATTTGGTTTAATTAATATAATATCTTTATTTATTTGTCGTTTATGTAATGAACTATCTGGATAATATGTTGATAATACAGTACTAAATTCACCTGGACGTCTACCAGATACATATAATGTAATAACACTTGATTCAATTGAATTTATATTTGTAACACCATTATTATTATTATTATTATTATTATTATTATTATTAGATGATTTATGATTTTTTTTATGCTTTTTTCTATGTGATTTTGGTGATTGATGATTATTATTTAATTGTTGTTGTTGTTGATTATTTTGTTGTTGTTGTTGTGATTGTTCAATTTGTTCTGATGGTAATACATCATGTTCTTGATTATTATCATGTAAATCATCTAATGATTGTAAATTATCTTGGAATAAAAGTTGTGGTTGTTGCTGTTGTTGATTATTATTATTATTATCAATTAATAATTGTGGTGTTAAAATTGCTGTTTGTTGTCCAGTAGCAGCAGCTAATTGCTGTTGTTGTACAGCAGCTAATTGTTGTTGTTGTTGCTGTTGTTGTTGTTGTTGTTGTAATAATAATAATAAACTATTTACCTGTGGTATTTGTTGTTGTTGTTGTTGTGTTGGTGTTGTTATTATTGTATCTGTTATAAATTCTGTTGCTGTAATAACATTTTCACTACTATCAATAATTGTTGTTAATATTTTACTACCACGAAATATTAATGGTACTACAGTTGACATTTCATTTGTAACTGTTGTAACATATGTTGTTTGACGTGTTTTATATTCAGTTATTGGTGTATTAATACCACCTAAAATTTGTTGTTGTTGTTGTTGTTGTTGTTGTAAACCAATTAATGGATTTAATGGATTTGATTGTTGTTGTAAATTAATATTACCTAATAATAATTGTGATAATAATATATTTGCTAATGGTGCATTTGCAGCAATTTGTGGTTGTACTGTTGATATTACATTTTCAATATTATAAACTGTTGATGGTACAATATGTGAGAATGATGTTTTACGTCCACGTATTATAGTTGGTGTAAATAATACTGTTGTTGTTGGTGTTTCATTTAATATAAATTGTATTATTTCTGTAATACCATTTTTATTAATTGTTGTATCTTCACGTGTTAATGCTAAATATGAATTACCATTAATACCAATTAATGTATTATATTGATTTGGTCCTAATATTTCTGTACTTATTTTATCTGTAATAACATTTTTATATTCTGTTATTTTACCATTAATAACTGGTATTGTTATTTCAGTTGGTATATGATGTGTTACAGTTATTTTACCATCAAAACTAGGCGATATATCAATATTATTATTATAATCATTATTATTATTATTATTATTATTATTATTTGTAGTACGTGAACGTGATCTTGTTGTTGATGAACGACCACGTGTTGTTGGACGTTGTCTACTATTTGTACTACGTGATGTATATGGTGATTCAGTTACTGTATTTGTATATGATTTTAATCTAGGTGCTTTTGGTCGACCAGAAATACCAGTTGTTGTTGATGATGATTGTCTTCGACCAGATGTTGTTGCTGTTGTTGGTCTACGAAAATTATTATTATTATTATTATTATTATTATTACGTGATGTTATTGGTTTTGTTACATCTTTTTCTCGTAATGTAAATTGTGTACGTTGACTAGATGGTTTTGTTGGACGAATACGTGTATTTGTTGTATGTTTATTATTATTATTATTATTATTATTATTTTGTTTTGATTTTTGATTACGATTATGAAAACGTGAATTACCTATTGTTGTACGTGGTCGATTTGTTGATGATATTGTTTGTATATTATCATCATCATCTATATTATGTTGTTCTTCAGTAATATCATTTCGTGGTGTTGTTGGTGGACGACGAAATCTACTACGAAAATTACTTCTAGCACCATATTCAGCTGTTTGACGTTTAATACGTTTATTATCAACAATTATATTTAATTTATTATTATTAATTATTTTATTATTATTATCTCTACGTTTACGATCATTATTATTATTATTATCATCGTCATCATCAGTACCATCATCATCATCATATTCTGAATCTAATTCTTCACCAAAATCATTTTCATCATCACTACTATTTGTTTTTTTATTATCTTGTTCTTCTAAATCTTGATTATTTGATGATGATTGTTGTTGTTGCTGTTGTTGTTGTTGTTGAAATAAGCCTCGTGGTGGAAATAGATTACTTTGTGGTCTAGGTCGATTTTGGAATGGTGCTAATGATGGTCTTTGGAATGAACGTGATTTTGGTTTTTGTGTTGTTGATGTTGTTGTTATTGTAGTTGGTTTTGATCTTTGTGTTAATGGATTTTTACGTGTTGATATTAATGTTTGTTGATTTATTGAACCATTTGTTGTTGATGTACGTTGTTGTTGTTGTTGTATAGCTGGTGTTCTACCTAACGGTGGTCGACGAAATCTTAATAATGGATTTTGATTTCTACGATTATTTTCAGTTGTTATTTCTGTTATATCATCATCATTATTTTCATCAATATTTTGTTGTGTTGAATTATCATCATTATCTAATATTGTTTCTTGTGTTGTATATGTATTTGTATTTTGTTGATTATCTAATAATAATGATTGTGTTGGTTTTATACGTAATCGTGGATTACCATTATATCCACTTGAAAATAAACGATTATTTAATGTTGAACTACCACGTAAATTAACACCACCTGAACGTCTTGAACTTAAATTATTACCAAATGATAATGATGATGATAATGATGATGGTTGTATTCTAGATGATGATAATAAACGATTACGTGATGTAAATTGTATTGAACTTGAACCAATATTATTATTATTATTATTTGATTTTAATGGTCTTGAAAATCGACGTGAACCAGTTGAACTTAAATTATTATTAATTGAATTTGATTGTTGTTGTATTGAATTATTTTTAATTCGATTATTATTAAATCTACCACGTGATGATGATTCATGTTTAATAGATGTTGGTGTTGCTGTTATTGTTGGTGTAAAATCTGAACGTGTTATTATTGTTGCACTACTTGGTAATAAATTTTTACGTTTTGGTGCAAATTGTGGACGATTTCGTGATGCAAATGGTCGTATAACTGGTGAAAATGTTTTTTTTCTATTATTAAATAATTTTGATTTTTGTTTACCATTTTCATCTAATTCAATATCATCATCATCATCATTATTATTATTATTATTATTATCATCATTATGTTGTTCATTATTATTATTATTATCATCATTTATTGAACTTTGTATAAAATCATTAGATGGTAATATTGTTTTTAATATATTATTATTAATATTATTTAATATTTCAGTTGATGTTGGTTTAATTTGATTATCATCATTATTATTATTTTTTATTATTGTTGGTAATAATTTTTCAATTAAAAAACTTGATGTACTTTCAATTATTTGTGCATATCTACCATCAATAATTGTACCAATTACTTTTGATTCATATAATGTTGTTGTTTTATTTGTAATCATTGTACCTTCAATTAATCGTACTAAACCAGTTTTATATATACGTGATGATGATGATGATGATAATATATTATTTGGATCATTATTATTATTATTATTATCATTATTTAATGTTATTGATTGTAATGATTTTTTAATTTCATCAATTTCAATATTTGAACTACTTTCAATAATTTGTGATGATATACCATTAATATTTGTAGATAATACACGTGTTGTATAATATATTGTACTTATACCATCAGCATCAATTATTTTTTTAATATCTAATGATATAATATTATTATCATTTAATTTTGGTGTTTCAATATTATTATTATTATTATTATCATTATTTTTATCTATTGTTGATTGTATAAAAATAGGTTGTTGTATTGTATCATTATTATTATTATCATTATTATTATTATTATTATTAATTTTATCAATATTTTGTATATTTGATAATGATGATAATAATGTTGGTTTAATAATATTTGTTACTGTTTCAAAACGACTATTAATAATTGTATTATCACCAGCATATGATGTTGTATAATATGTATATGTTGTATAAAATGTTGTTGGTTCATTTATAATAGTTGATGTTGATGATGATATATCATCATTATTATTAAATCGATTTTCAATATTATTAATAACACTTGTATTAACTGTATTATTATTAATTATTTCACTATTATTATTATTATTATTATTATTAGTTTGATTATCTTGATTAATAATTATTATTGGTTCAATTGTTTTTAATAAATTATCATCAATAGTTTGATGAATTGTTTGTGTTGGTTGTATTATTGTTTGTTGTGCTGTTGGTGTAATAATATTTGATACAGTTTCTTCACGACTTATTGTTGTTATTTCACCATCTTTAGCTAATGTTGTCCAATATGTAAATGTTGTAAAATATGTAATTGGTAATTGTCCATCATCAGAAATAGAATTATTATTATTATTATTATTATTATTATTATTATTATTATTATTATTATTATTATTATTATTATTATTATTAATTATTGATTGTTGTTGATTTTCTTCTTTTAATATTGATGGTTGTAATGTTTCTGTAACTAAATTTGTTATTGTTTCTAATCGACTAATAACATTTGTTGCTTGATTATTATACATTGTTGTATAATATGTAAATGTTGTATAACTTGTTTGTAATAATAATGTTGGTAATGGTAATATATCTTCTGTATTACTTTCTGAACTAATTTGATCATCTAATAATAAACTATTTTTATTATTATTATTTTCAATAATATGTTTATTACCATTTGAACTACTTGATTTAATATCAGTAATCATTTTAATATTATCATTATTATTATTATTATTATTATTATCATTTATTATTTCAGTATTAATAATAGTATCTGATGGACGTTTTAATGTACTATAACTTAATTTATTATTTATATTATTATTATTATTATTATTATTTAATTCTGTTTTTAATGATCGTTGTATTGTATCATAATTAATATTTGTTGGTTTAATATCTAATATAATATTATCATCATCTGATATTATTGTATTAAAATTAATATTTCGTCCTGTTGGTATTATAGTATTATCATTATTATTATTATTATTATTAATATCAGTATTACTAATATAATTTGTATATACTTCAGTTCGACTCATTATTTCTGTTTCACCTTCAACAAATATTGTTGTATAATATGTATATGTTGTATATAATGTTTTTAATAATGATATATCATTATTATTATTATTTATAATATTTTTATCATTTAATATATCTGTTGGTTTCATATTATTATTATTATTATTATTATTATTATCATTTTCACGTAATATATCATCAATTTTAATTAAATCACTTTGTTGTACAGTAAATTTAGTTGTTGGTCGACCAATACCAATATTAATCATATCATTATTATTATTATTATTATTATTATTATTATCTAATATATTTGTATTTAATTCTGTATTTGATAATATATTTGTTGGATTTATTGTTGTTGTTAATATATTTGTAACAATTTCTTTACGACTAGATATACTTGTTGTTGAATCATGAAAGAATGTTGTTAAATATGTATATGTTGTATATAATGTTTTATATATTAATTCAATATCATCATCATCATCATCATTATTATTATTATTATTATTATTATTATTATTATTTATATTTATATATTCATTTGTATCAATTTTAATTGTTGTTATCATATCATCATTATCATTATCATTTAAATATTTATTATTTATTATTAATTCTGTAGTAATATGGTCGTCTTGTTCATCTATATTTGGTGTTGTTGTTGTTGTTGTTGTATCATCATTATTATTATTCATTATTGTTGTTATATCATTATTATTATCATCATTATTTATTATTGATTGTAATTTTGATGTTGTTGTTGTTGTTGGTGATATTATATCATTATTATTATTATTATTTAGTATTATTATTTCTGATGGCCTTTCAATAACATGTTCATTATTTATTTCTAACATAGATGATAATAATGATGATGATGATAATTCTATAGATGATAATATTGATTGTGTTGGTTCTATTATTATTGATTCAAAAATATTTGTATTAATTTGTTTAATATCATTTAAACATTTATATATTGTTGATTCAATTTTATCATATGTTGTTATAATATTTGATTCAATTGATGTTGTTGTTATATCATTATTATTATCATCTGGTATAAAATATGTTGTTAAATATGTTAATGTTTTTGGTATATTATCAATAATAATATCTTTAATTTTATTATTACATAAATCAATAATTGAATCTGTTATATTATCAACAATTTTATTATTATTATTATCATTATTATTATTATCATTATTAATTGTTGTTGTTTCACTATTAATATCATCATCATTATTATTACTACTAATTGTTGTTAATTCATTATCATTTAATTCAGTTGTTTGATTTTCAATTAATTGTTTATTATCATTATTATTATTATCATTATTATTATTATTGATTAATTTAATTGTTTCATCTATTATATTTATTGATTTTATTGATGTTGGTTTTATAATATCTTTTAACAATGATGATGATGATGATAATGATAATATTGATGTTGATGTTGTTGTTTCAAATTGTTGAAATGGATCATCTTCAAAAAATATTGTTGTAGCACCACCAGAAATTTTAAATTCTTGTTTTTTATCCTGTTCTTTATTATTATTATTATCATTATTATTTTGTTGTTTTTCATTTAATTCACTTGATAATTTTTTATTATTTGCCTCAGCACTTGCTAATGATGCAAATATTTTTCTAATATCTTCATCAGATGGTTTTGATAACATTTTAATTGTTGATAAATTATTATTATTATTATTATTAATTGTTGTATTAATATTTATTAATTTTGTAATAGAATTTTGTTGTTGCTGATCATCTATATTAACTATTGATGATTCTAAATTAACTATATTATTATTATTATTATTAAATTGTTTATCAGTTGTTGTTGTTATTATTAATTTATCTAAATTATCATCATTATTATTATTATTATTATTTATATTTAATGTTGTTATATCGAATTTATTTATTTCCGATAAATTATCATTATTAATTGATAATGTTGTTGTTGTTGTTGTTGTTGTTGTTGTCTCATCATCATTATTATTATTATTATTATTATTATCATTATTATTTGGATATTGTTTTGATGGTAATATATAATTAATTGATGTCATATAATTATTATTATTAGATAATTTTTGTGTTAAAAATGTTGGTTCAATAATATCTTGGGTTATTTGAATTGGTAAATTTGATATATATTTAATATTATCATTATTATTATTATTATTATTATTTATTAATGTTGCTTCGCCACGTATTGATGTTATTTGATTTGGATTAATAATATCAATTGATGTACTTGGTGTAAATATTATTAATGTATTACCAACAATTGTTGTAAAATCAGCAAAACCATAATATGTTACTTTTGATAAATTATTATTATTATTTAATTCTAAATTATTATTATTATTATTATTATTAAGATTATGATTTAATAATTTTGGTGAACGTAATTCTTGATTATTATTATTATTATTTATATTTTTATTATTATTATTATTTTCTTGTAATGATAAATTATCATTATTATTATTATTTGATTCTGATGAATAACCACTAGGTGAAAACATATTTTTAATTGTAAATGTTGGTAAATTATTATCAGTTTTAACTTTATTTGCTTGTATATTAATTATATTATTATTATTATTTATAATATTTTGTTGTTGTTCATTTTCATTTTTATTAGATTGACTACTTGATGATGATGATGAACTACTTTGTGATATAGTAAAAATTTCATTATTATTATTTTTATTATTATTATTATTATTATTTTGTGATGATGATGATGATGAATAAATTAATTGTATACCATCATTTGAATTATTATTATTATTATTATTATTATTATTATTTTTATTTAATATTATTGGACTATCAATTGGTGTTATAAAATTATTAGTATTATTATGTATTATATATTGATCATCAATAATTTGCCAATTATGATCACCAATTAAATCATTATGACTTTCAAAATTATTTTTATTATTATTATTATTATTATTATTTTTAATTATTGATGATTGTTGTATTGTATAAATTGGATAATTATTATTATTATTATTATTATTATTATTATTAATTAATTTTTGTTTATCATTTAATTGAATTATACTATTTAATTTTAAATTATTATCAATTAATGATGTTTGTTTTTCATTATTATCATTATTATTATCATATAATATTCGTGATGTTTTTTTTAATAATTGTGCATATAAACGACCATTATCTAATGTTGTACCTAATATTTGTGTTGCATATTCAGTTGTATAACCATTTTGTATAAATGTTCTAGCTGTTGATGTTAATAAACCAATTTCTGGTTTAACATTTAAATAACGTCCATAATGATGTTGATTATTACCATTAATAATAATACCATTATTATTATTATTATTTATATTATTATTATTTATATTATGAATACCAGTTGCACGATTATCATTATTTACAAGTAGAACTGTTGTTAAATCTATTTTATATATATTCCAGGATTATATATATATATATATATATATATATATATATATAATATTTATAGATAGTACAACATAGGTAAAAAATAGAATAGAAAAAAAAATAGTAGAATTTTTGTAGTATATAAAGCCGTATACCGCCCCACATCAAAGTATAAATAATTTTTTTTTTTTAAGTAATTTTTTATATATATATATATTTTAATTTACAAAATTATTTATATTTATTTATTTATTTATTTATTTATGTACATCAGAGTTCAGTCATATATAGAAGCAACAAAAAAGAAAGAAAGAAAGAAACAAAAAATATAATTATAAATTTAATTAATAAAAATATATATATAGATATATATAATATATTATGTACAATATTTTATATAAAATATAATTATATAAAATTTGGGCTCCGGGAAAACCCAGTCAAAAACATTTCAGTAAAAAAAAAAAAAAAAAAACGGAATTTCAGTCAAAAATATAAGAAGGCATCCGGTGTCAAAATAATTTTTGACTGAATTGCCTTTTAAGACCCTTTTTTCACGAGACTTTTTCACGAATGCAAATTTGACGTTTGTGATTTTGACGTTGTCAAATTTTTTTCTCCCTTTCTGCAACGAAAGAAAAAACAAGATAGCGAATCACAAATGAAAAATTGTGAAAATATGAGTTTTCATTCGTTCTAGTGTCAAATTATACTGTCACTAAAAAAAAAAAACATTTGATAAGACAAGTAAATCTCGTAAAAAAACTTAAAAAAAAATTAAGTTTATGAAGAATTTTACATTTGTGAAAAAAGTCCTGTGAAAAAGTGAAAAATTTGACATTTATTGTTTGTCATTTTTGTTTCTCTCTTTCACTTGAGTTAAAAAGAGATGTACAAATGTCAAAATCACGAACGTCAAATTTGCATTTGTGAAAAAAGTCTCGTGAAAAAAGGGTCTTAGAAGGATATTCCATCAAAAAAACTGAAAAGGAATTCCAGTCAAAACCTCAAAACCGTCTGGAAAAAGGGAAAATATCTTTGTTTATAATTTTTTATAAAAAAAAATTGGTTAATAAAGAAAAGGTAACTCAGTCAAACTTTTTTTGACCGGAATGCCTTTTTTTTTTTTTGACTGAAGTTCCATCTTGAAAAGGCATTTCAAGGCCTGTACAGAGGTCGAGTGAAATGAAATTTTCATACAAATTTAACATCGTGAAATCAGAAATGAAAATTTACGCTTATTATTTCGCTCTGGTGGTACGCAGGTCGCGTGAAAAAGTTGTGATAAAAAATGAATTTTTTTTTTATAACAGATGCCGCGCAAAAACTCTACAATTATTTTTGATCGTGAAATAATGTTCTGAACAAATTTTGACATTTGCTAGTTTTTTTTTTTTGTTTCCTTTGATCAAAAATTTGAATAGCTGACGTTAAATGGTCAGTATATAAAATTACTGACCTTTTCAACGGTCTTGAAATGTCAAAATATTAAAATGCCAAATTAACTTGTCAAATTTTATTTACAAAATATTTTTCACAACTTTTTCACCGCTATTTCACAGGAGAGTTTGTAGAGCTTTGGAGATCGCGTTAAAATTTCATTTCACTTGACCTCCGTACAGGCCTTCAGTCATAAAATTTGTATGAAATTATTTTTGACTGAAATGCCTTTTTGACTGGTTTTCTCAGCCCCTAAAATTTTCTTTAAAAAATTTGCTTAAAATTTTAATTCTTTTTTTTTTTTAAATAATTTCCAAAATATCATTTTCATTTTTCTGGTTTTACCCAAAATTAAATAAAAAAAAAACCAAATATATATAGAAAAAAAAAAAGATTTAAGATATAGTTGAGATATATTTAAGTTATATATACATAAATATATATATATATGTATATAAATGTTACTAAAAAAAAAATATATGTATTTAAACTATAATTTAACTATATATAGGGTAAAAGCACTCGAAGCTCGCCAGCATTAGTATTTGACCAATTTTGGCAAAAAATTTAATCTGGTAAATATTTAGGTGTAACTATAAAGAAATGTGACTATTAGTTCATAAGTTTATTTTCATTTGTTTGAAGTGTTCTCTGCACACCATAGATGCAAAATTTTTGTGTATGGGGTTGGGGTTGTAATATTAATTAATACGCGCACAGTTAAAAATACAATTTATAATTGCATTCCAAAATTTTGTCATAGTAGAGAAGATCAGTTTTGTGTAGTGTGTGTGTGTTTTGTGTTAAGGATGTTAAAAAAACCGAAATGGAGGTCAGTTGTTTAGTTAATTTTTTTTCTTAAAAGTAAGTTTTTAAAATTTTTTGAAATACAATTAAATTATAGATGAGTTTTTGAGCCACAACAAATATATAATAATTAAATGAATGGGATGGCCCGGCCGGTTAAATAAAACAATTCATTCACATATATATTTTTTAGTTTCCGGCCGTCAATGGTGGAAAAAATCGGAAGCATAGACAGTAAAATTTTGTTTTTGTTTGTATTTAAAAGCTACAAATATTTTGGTAATTATTATTATTATTTTAAAATATATAAGCTTCAAAATTTTAAATCAATTTCATTGGAAATTTTCTGAGCATTTCATTTCATTTCATTTTGAATATGAATAGCATTTAAAAAAAATACATATTTACTTTATTCCGTAACATATATATATATATATATATATATATTTATATATAATTTTTGTATATATATCTATATATATTGATCCATATTTACCTTCATCGTTTAGCTGAAGAGCAGGTGTTGGTTCCACTATATAAGGTTCTCCTGTAAAATATACAAAAAAAAAAAAAAAATTAATTATTAAAATTAACCAAAAATGAATAATAATTTTAACAACCATATACAATGTATATAATATATTATATATAATTTAATAATTTACTATAATTTTGATTAAATTAAAATTTTAACAAATTTCTTCTTACAAAAATTGGAATTCTCTTTTATAGAGACGCGAAACTCTTTTTTCTTCCCTAATTCATAGTATACGTCATACGGCGCATATACCGCGTGTCTATGTCAAAATCATCGTTTCATGCGCATACAAACTATACATTTATGTATGTAGAGGTCCCGAAATACGCGCGCAACGTACACAAACACGCCGACAATTCGAATTTCCAAATTTTTTTACAAAGCGTTTTGAAAATTTTACACAAAAAATAAACATCGATCAACAACAAAATGTAGAAATGTGACGACGTTTTATTTCGGAAAACGATGGCGTATGATCGTATCCATGTACAGGCGTCCCTTGTATAACACGGTACTTGTAAGACCCGGTTTTGATATTACACACGGTACAAAATTTGCGATTATTATAACACGGATTTGATATTACACGGTTTCGTATAACACGGTTTCGATATAGCACGGAACGAATTAACCGTGTTATATGAGGGACGCCTGTATATACGCCATATGCCGTCATATTATGTATATGTCCTAGATTAACTAATATACAAAATTTTCATATAACAAAAGTTTGTCGCTTAAGTCTTTTAATTTTTCTTAATAGAATTTTTTTTTGGTTTTTTTTTTTTTTACATTTTTGTTGAATGTTTTTTTTTTTAATATTTCTAGAGTAGATCCTAAGAGAGTATAGGTTTATTTAATTACTGATATATAAATATAGATTATTATCATTAACATAGTATTAACACGTTCGCGGAAAACCTACTGCAATTTATGTGTACTTTTGTTTCAGCTTTAGCTGAATTCACGATGATGTTTTTTTTTGTGTCCGGTCAACGTGTTAAGAAGGTTTCTAATTTTTTGGATATATGTATAACTGTATAAAATGTAATAAGTATATATAATTTGGGGCAAGTCCGGACACCAAAAATATTATAATTATTATTATTATATTATTTTGTTAAAAGTATAAATTTTTATAATATACAATAAAATATCTCTATTTGTACATAAACATTCCACAAAAATGAAACTTTCTCTACACCAAGGTAAACATTATACTGTATATATACCGAGTGAGTATATATATATATATATACATATAATGTGGCAATGTGGCATATTAAATTGACTATTTTTACATTCAATATTTTTTTTTTTTTTTTTATCTTAACTTTCTTTTATTCAAACCAAAGAGATGCAATTTTTTTATTTAGTTATTTTTTCGGAAAAAAAAAAAAAAGGTTAAGCGCGCAAAAATCAACAAACCAAACCAAACCAAAACAAACTTTCAAAAGGCATGTAATAAATTTTACATATATTATTTTTATTATTGACACATTTCCTTGATGGATTTTAACGATGAATAACAAACAAAATGTATAGAAATAATGTATAGGTACATTTTGTGTATATACACGGAAATATATGTGTAGAAAAATAATTAGAAAATATTTTTTTTTTTTTAGTTTAATTTTTGGTAGAATGAAAATAATGAAAATTAATTAATTAAAATAATTTTTTTTTTTTTTTTGTTTTTGTATAAGTAACGATACGGTTGCGGCGTAGTCTCAAAACAGATAATCAAAAAAAAAAAAAAAAAACTCGCCATTATGATTCCCTGATGGTCCACCTAAATACATAAAGACCGGTGCACAATTGGGGCTTTAATCCATATAGTGTTAACTTGAAATAGTTTCAACATTATGGAAATCAATGTAAGCGAAAACAATATACCAGCAGTTAACGCTAGGCGAAAAAAAAAACGCCAGCGCTGGCTTTCAACAAGTTGAAAATTTCAACGCCGAGTGCTAGACTATTTTAATATTGGGAGGCAAAAAAAAATTTGGTGAAAAATCAATTTTTTGGGAGGCAAAAACTTGGCAAAAAACAAAATTTAACAATGGGAGGCAAAAACTTGCTGGAAAATCACATAAAAATTATGAAAATTTGACAAATATGTATAAAAAAAAAATCTACGCTACAATTTTCTCTGGGAAAAACTTGGTGTGATCGATTTATTAATAGGTGGAGGACGGGGGGGGGGTTGTGGTATTTCAATGCCAAACACGTTAATTGGGGATCCAGACTCACAGCACACCAAAGGTAAAGTATAGGTTTAGTAGATATTATTTAAGGTGTTCAGTTGTTTTGAAGAATTAAATGTGATGATAAATTTTTTAATTTTTTTTTAATATTAAAAAATTAATTGATAAATATATTGATCGAAATTTTCAATCAGTTTAATCATTTATTAAAGATCTTTTGGCCATATAGTTAGGTCCGAGACTTTGAATTTGTTATACGGAAAAATCTACTATTAAAACACAGATTTGACCTAGGAATGTGTGGAATGTGGTAATAATTGTAAGATTGTAGAGGATGCATCAATTTCACCCGATTATAATACAGTAAACACAAAAAAAAATTATTTTGACAATTCAATTGTTCGATCATCCAGGGGCTAGCCATATATATCGATTAGTTTCAATCTACTTTCTCATAACTATATATAGGAAGATTTGTTATATCGTTCCAGAGGATAGATGTCTAAAAGCAAATCGTAGAAATTGGTTTTTTTTTTTGTACAGACTCAATACGCGAGTAATTCTATTTAATTCTATAATAAGGGGCCCATATAATAGACACGGCATATTCTAATATATAGAACGGAAACATATATAACCGAAATCTCATCCGAAAATTGACATGCGTAACGTCTAACCATTTTCGCATTGTATTATTTGCTCTTTGACCGGATATGTTTTTTGTGTCCGTTGACCGGACACAAAAAACATATCACCGTGATTCAGCTAAAGCTGAAACAAAAGATCACATGATCGGTCCACTGCAATGTGCGCACTAGGTGTCCGCGAACGCGCGAACGTGTTAAGTGAAAGACGATTATGAGTGCGCACCACAAAACATAGACGTTGGTGGATTTGATAAATGAAATAATAAAACAAGAAATTTATCATAAATATTCCGGACAAGGGCATAATAGTCTCCTCCTGTGCCCATTCAAAGCCACCCTAATATAAATAAACCATTCCGGGTTTAGTAAATTTTATTGTCAACTTCGTTAGTTTAAATTTAAATGCGGTTTATTTATATTTTGGGGAGTATTTGATAACTAAAATTGTATTAAAGTCAACAATAGGCACTGGGAGATTATTCATAATCTCCGGTAAATTTGATTAATTTATCACATTCTCCACACACTTTCGGTAAATTTATACATAATCGCCGGTAATTATATGAATTCACCTATTAATCGAATTCACCGTAACATATATATATATATATGTAAATAACAATCAGAAAAAAAAAAAATTGTTATGGTCGATTTTTCGTGTTGGACTGATATTTTCGTGGAGTCGCAATATAAATGGTAAAATTCTATATATTTTAAAATAAATGAACAAAATTATGAATATTTTAGTTATATATTTATAATGACAAGGTCGTCCTATGATCACATCATTATTCTTGTATTTCCAAAAAAAAAATAATTATATATATATATATATATATTTCTCTTAATGACCAAATATTTTTGTTGTTTTTTTTTTTTTTTTTTTGAAAAAAAATTTAAATCGAGTTTTTATTAAATTTTAGTTTTTTAATGTAAAAAATTAATTCTTTTTTTTTTTTGTAAATTCATTTAAAATTATCATTTATATTTTATTATTGAACAAAAAAAATAAAAAAAAATTAAATATTTTTTAAATTAAATACCATAAATAGCAAATTCCACTTTACAAAACAAAAAAAAAATTTACATATCTTTTTATCTCTTTATCCCGGATATTAAATTTATGATCTAATGATCTAATATAATTTTTTTGTATATATGATTTTTTTAAGCAGCTTATTTAACCCATTAGATGCCAAGGAAAACCTATCGGAAATAAATCAGTTTTTTTTTTATGAAAATATTAAAGTTTAATGGTAAAATAAACAAAATCGGCAACAATTTTAAAGAAAAACATTAAAATAGAAAAAAAATTTACCAAAAAGACAACTTTTATTTGTCTTTAGTTATATCCTTGGGATTTATTTGAACTTTTCAAAAGTAAATCCAACACAAACTATACCAAATAAAAATTCCATACACTTTATTTTTAAGGACACTTTTCAAATTCCATTACACAATTGAAAATTATACCAAAAAAAGCAAAAAAAATATTCCGTTTGCCTGAACCTGAAATAAATCTGGGATTCCCGCAATATATACATTGTAGGGGACATCTAACAGTAATATTATGTTAGTGACTTGAGTCCAATACAATATTTCATAGCTTGCAGTAGGGACATCTAAAACTCTGTGCCAAAATTGGTACTATGGGTAGAATGGGTTAAGTAGAATTTCTTTTACAACAAAAAATTTTAGTATTTTGGTTGTTTTTTTTTCTCTTGTGACCACAAGTTTGAAAAAAAATGGTGCAGGGAAATAAAGGCCCACAAAAACAAAAAATGAAAAAAATGAAATTATGGCCTTATGACACGGCCCAAAAATTCACCATACAAATGTGGTCTTTATTTTATAATGAAAATCCCATATTTGTTGAAATGAAATATCTCCCATTAATATAGGGGCTTTGATTTGATTTGCCCTTTTCCAAAATATCTGCAAAAGAAGGTGATTGTGTACCGCCCTTTTGCCAAATACTTCCGTATTACAAATAATATAATTTAATTGTTTTGCAGATTTTTTTTGGAAAATGGCAAATCATACTTTCAAATCAAATCAAATAATTTTGATTTTCAGTATATGGATGTGTAAAATTAAATTTGGGCGATATTTCATTTTTTTTTTTTTTTTGTGGTCCTCATTTCCATGGGCCTCATTTCCATGGTCCTTATTTCCCTGCGCCAACACAAAAATTATAACAAAAAATTTTAAAATACAAAATACCATTAAAATTTTAGGGGCATAGACTTTAGGCCGCGTGACTTTTGGCCGCGTAGAACAAAATGAAGGCGGTCTAAAGTCATTTCCCCAAAATGACTTTAGGCCGCGCGGTCTAAAGTCAGTTTTTATCGCGATCTAAAGTCACGCGGCCTAAATTCAGGGAGCTAAAAATTTTATGTAGCATTTCCCATCATGCACCATTATTGGGTATTTGAATTTTTTGATTAATTTTCATCTTTTTTTTGTTAAATAAATTTACTCCCTTTTTGTCACTTTCCAACAACAAAAAATTAAAAAAAAATCCTTGCTGCCGCAATATCAAAAAAACAATTTCAATCGAAATCTGATTAAAGTTGGATAGGTGGATAGAGTTTGGTGTGTGGTAAAATGGATTCAAAATAGAAAAAAAAATAAAAAATCTCAAATTTAATATACCGAACACTAAAATTCTCCTATTTCTATGCCAACACACTATAATCCCGGATCCGGAACTTTTAGTATATATATACGTATAATAAAGGATATATATACAGTATGCAAAATCCGTATTCGTACATTTTTAATTAAATAATCATTGAATAATGAAAAAATGAAAAGTAAATTCGTTTTTTTTTCTTTAAATTTATGCTTCCATTAATGTAATTCATGATTTCTTCCAGAAAATTTTTCATGACATTTGCAGTAATGGACACATCTTTAAAATAAGGATGTACGAATACGGATTTTGCATACTGTATAGTAGAGTAACAACAAAACAGTTTATTGAATCAAAATCCGATTAAAGTTTCGTGCGAATATATAGATTTCGTGGAAATCATTCAAATCTATATATAAAGGATATAGTATCTTGTGGTTTTTTTTGGGGGGTGGTTACTTGATATAAATAACAATCAATCAATCAATCAATCTATAAAAAAAAAAACAACCAATTAATTTATACAAAAAAAATTTTTTACTTTGAAAAATATTAAATTTTAACAATTTTTTTTATCTATGACTCATTTTTGAATTGAATTATTTTTTATATAATAATTTTTTTTTGATTATGATTATGTCATTTTATGTTTAATTTTATTAAAATAGATTTTAAAATATTTTAAAATATCCAAAAATTGTTTCTGCTCTTTTCGGTTTAATTTGAAAAAATTTCCAAAAAAGAAACACACAAACAACAAGAAAAATATTTTAAATATTTTAGAGATATACGAAATGTTTTGGTTGTTGTTGTTGTTATTGGTATATTTTGGGAAATTGCGAGTGTTTTTTTTTTGGTGTTTATTACCACCAGTCCCCCCTCCCTCCCCACAGTCTATAAATCAAATATTTCAAAATATATTACGTTATTTAATATGAAATTCAACAAAAAAAAAAAAAAAATTTTTTTACAAATCATTTTCTTAATGACCACGGCAAAGCCTAAAATTAATATATATTAATTTTTTGTGTTGTTGTTAAATGTGGTGTTTTCTTGTTTGGTTTTTTTTTTTTTTTTTTATCCATAGCTTTAACCCAGTTAAGCGCGTTTGACGTATATATACGTCACGTGGAAGTGCTTCTATAAAAAACGATATTTTGAGAGGTATATGGTGAAGATATTTTAGTAATTCCAACGAGGAAGATTAGTGCGCATTTTTATAGAGAGAGAGAAAAAAAAAATTTATTCGTTAGTGTAAATTTTGTCCAGAAAATCTCGGTTTTTAGAGAAAAATTAAAATTCGAGGCTTGTAGGGTTCCAAACCCCATTTCGAGGCAATGTAGGTTCCAAACGCCTGAAGCTACGAAAACTCTTTATATAGCTTGTGTTAAGGGCCTGTCTATTACCTATATCCAAAACAAAATTAAAACTAATTTGTTCCGTGGACCCCTTGAAAAATGGACCCAAACATGATATTACTTTTTTTTTTTTTTTTAGAGGTCCCACTAGCAAATCGTCTTTAGCTCGAAGTGGGGGGCCGAATCCAGGAAAATTATAATTTTTTTTTTCTCTTCCAATACTGCCACCAATAGTGTGGTATATCGTTGTTGATCCAGCCATTTCGTGTCTGATATACGTGATATATGTGATCGACAATTTTAATTACACACGAAAAAAATACACTTTTGAAAATAAAATTACTCGCTTAACTATGGTTAAAAAAACAGTAATATACTCAAGCTCCTCTATGAACATAAAAGGACACTATACACAATTATAGAGGTTAATAATTTCAGGCCAGCGCAAAAATGATATATTTTGGTAGATCACCTGCGTCGTCCCAGCCTTTTAACTATGTTTTTTTTTTTTTGGTATAATACACAAATAATTATGTGCATCTATAAGATCGATACATAGTTTAAATATACACATATATTTCGAAATATTATAAATTTTATTGACCCCTGAACATACTATGAATTGTTTTGTAATAGTTTTTTTTTTAAAAGAACTTAAATGGAATCCAAGAAAAAATATAAAAAAAAATATAGGTCACACTGACAAAACTCTATATAGAAATAAAAGATAACAAATAACATATAAAAATTTTTGGAATGTTGTATACACTCAACGAGTATATATGTATGTATGTATATCAGAAGAAAAGTAAAATAAAAATAATTCTTTAATTGAAAATTCAGTATAAATATAAAGAGAAAATTTTCTATTTCAAGTTTCTGGCTTAAGTCTTTTGTATTATTATTATTATTATTATTTTGTTGTATTTTTCACTATATGACGAATTCAACTCGATTTGAACTCAAGTTAGCGTACAAAAGTAACAGGTGTTCAATTAGAGTTGGAATGGAACAAATAATTTTATATGATGGTACCATTTCAATCAGCCAACTCCCACCCCCACATTTCAACTTTTGGTATAAACGTTTATAAATTCAGACAAAAAAATTCAGAAAAACTTCACGTTTTAGTTTCATTAAATGTCACATTATTCGATATATATTTAACATATATATACGATTTTTTTTGGAAGAATCAATTCAAAGTTCGAATTGTCACTAAGTGTTCGACCATTTTGGGTGAAGAAACGACCCTATTTTTCTATTTTACAGATATATACATATTGTATATATAAATTTATGTAGTAAAGTTTTTTTTTTCTATGTTAACTTTTTTATGCTATATTTTTGTGTGGATGCTATATGATGGGTTGGGTGTTAAAGGTGATTTTAAAGCAGCCAGCAAAGAAACAAAAAAGGTTATAAGAAGAATAAATAAATAAATACAAACATCTGTTGATTGTTTGTAACTAATAATTTAATTTTATATATTATTTGTGTCTTTTATGTATACTTTGATGACCTAAATTTCATTTCATTCATTTTTTATTTTTTTACAATACTTTTAATGAGATTTTTTGTTTGTGGTAATTTTTTTCGGTATTACGAAGATTTTTAGTCTTGTATTATACAGTGTTGCTCAGAAAAAGTATCCGGCCACCGTACTTTGGTTCAACAAAAATATAATGTTTTTCAGTTCATTTTCAATTAACACGTTGACGAACAAAACGAAATGCAATGTGATTTCTATATAGGGCGACACAAATTCTAAATAGTTATTGTTTTACAAGAAAACTTGACAGGCTACTGCCGTTCTGTCCCAACAGAATTAACACGCAGCGTCGGCATAAGCTGTCGTGTCCCTGTATAGTTCAATTTGTTTGCCGCTTTGTCCGTCAACGTCCGTCAAGCATATGCCGCTTTGTCCGTCAAGCATATGCCGCTTTGTCCGTCAAGCCTTTAACTAATGCACTTTATAATATACTAGAAAAATATATGAGACAAAAAATGAATTAATTATATCAGAGAAAAATTTACACATCAGCTGTGCGCGAACTATACTAAAATTCAAACTAAACTAAAAAAAAATTCACGCACTAAAGTATCCGGCCACTAAGTGCGTGTGTATTATGCATACGGGGGGGAACTTATCCAAAAAAAAGTTTACTTACCAAATAGTTTCCAAATAGTGCGTCATTAGTTTAGTGCGTCAAAATTTCATTTCCGAATTACTTAATTTGGATTTGGTTGTCGATTTTTTTTTTCTAAATTATATTTAATTTTTGATATTTCTATATATGATTATATTATAAAATTACAATAATAAATTAGGTTAAAAAAAAAATTAACCCTGCCGCACATTTATTTGATTTTTTTTTTTTTGCATTTAGAACACATTTAATTATTTAGAAACTCATATACGACAACTATATATTTTCGTATTCAAATGCGAAACTCATTCATAATACGAAAATTATTTTTAGAGAATAAGAGCATTATAGATTTTATGCAAGAATTCATTTATTTCATGAATATAAATGATATTGGGATTAACTTTAATTAAATATTGTCTCCAGTTTCAATGACGTACCAGAACGTCATATACGACTTTGCCCAAAATAATGCATGACGTTCTGATACGTCAAATGAGGTCAAAGGGTTAATTATTTATTTTCTGATATTTAAAACTTTAAAAGTCTTAAGATAAAATTCTACTGAATAAAAAAAAAAAATGGCCGGATACTTTTGTGAGCAATAACTGTAAATATATTTAACCTCTCTCTCTCTCTCTCTCTCTATAACATTTATATATATTTTATAAATAAAAATGCGATATATTTGTCAAGTTCAATATAAAAAATTTCTTTTCTATATGATATAGTTTCAAGTACATAATTAAAATTCCATTAAACTATATACATAAAAAAAAAAAGTATTACACGTACAATAATATAACTTCGGTATACCAAATCCATATTTAGAGATTAAAACGAGAACAAACAAACAAATAAAAATAGAACATTATGCTCCTATATGTATATATACAGTGATGGTCACAGAAATCGTATCCACTATAGTATCTAATATGGTTTTTATCTATATAAGTAATCTCCATATGTGATTTTAAATACCGACCCCGATCTGGTAATGGGATACACAACCACTGTCTCTAGTACTACAATTGAAGAAAAAAAATTACAAGAAAAACTTTGTAGTGCCTTTATTTCTATCGTATAAAGAAATAATTTCATTTTTATATCATTTTGCACTTGGGTGGATCTATTTCTGTGACCATCACTGTATATGTATATATGATTTAATGATGGAAGATGGAAAATAAATCACGGATGGACTTAACTTTATGGTCTGGAAAATTTTAAAGTTATATATTTTATTTGATATTTTCATGTAATTGATAATTAACGCATAATATAATTAATAACAATTTCAGTTAATTATTACCATAGCAATAGCTGGTAAACGTTTTTAGATTAAAATGGACCTGAATTTTGTTATTAATTATATTATGCGTTAATTATGATCATATAAGATCATATATAAATAAAAATGCCGCACAGCCGAACTACTGATCAGTAGTTTTATAATTATGGGCTTTTTTTAAATTATCTATACTGTAAATGCATCTTTTGAGTATTATGTTGCACCCTCTAGTGGCAGAAATTAAAATTATAACAACTGTGATTTTATACTACTACTTACTACCTTTCATATGCGACATTAAACCTATTTTTTGGGAATTATTTACTATTGGAAATCGCATTTTAAAAATTAACATTTTATATATTTTAGTATTCAGTGCCTCTAGCGGTATAAATTTGAAATATGGTTACTGACATCGTATTCTACTCTTAAATACCTTTCCAACGAGTGGTCAAACTTCATTTTTGGGTGCACTTTTACTATATAAAATTACATTTTTATTCGGAAAAAGATGTTTTGGCAAAATGCTAATAGCGCCGCCTACCGGCCGAATTTTAAAATTCTATCAATTGCATCTGGTTCTCAATAAATCAAGCTTTCCATCGGTGGGTCTATCATATACTTGTGTGTACAGTAACTATGTGAAATAACTGCTTTTTATTGTTTACATCGGACAGACGGACGGACAGAAAAGCGTTAACAAAAGGAATTCTTTTTTTTTTTTAAAAAGCCCTAAAAATTGTAAAATTATTATTATTTAACCGTGGTATATGGATATATACATGTAGTAGCACAATGGTCAAATAAAATAATAGTTAAGCTCAAGTTACGCGTGAAAATATAAATCAATATTTGAAAAAAAAAAAAAATTCAAAAAAAAATATGAAAATATTAAATTATGGCGAATATAAATTTATTATGTCAATGAGATATTTTCATAAAAATATTATATCACAGATATTTTTAATAAATTTTTGGAAAATACATTTTACCTACACACAATTTTAACATATATTTAATGTATATATATATATATATTGTCCAAAAAATTCCAAAAATAATAGAATATATATATATATATATATGTATATATATGGTTAAATATTAAAATTATGGTAGGTGTTATATATAAATGTCAAGTTAGATTGAACTATTTTTACTAAAATTCAAGGTATTTTAAAATTCCATAATTTACGCACTTAAATTAAATATAATATTTCAAATAAATAAATTAAAATGATTTACAAAAAAAAAAAACCAAAATCTTCTTATCCTCTTATATATACATATATATATATATATATATCATGATATATATATATATATTATATTGAAAGAAGTCACGGATGGACCCAACAAACACATGTACCATATTACCGCGACCTATAAAATCTATTTTGTGATATCCCCTGTATGTATGCTAAGGATCCGAGGCCTGAACCTGCGTAGAAGATTCACGGACAATTCGTAGAAAACCAATTAGTAGAAAACCAATTGGTAGGGAAAAAATGCCGCGCAGCCGAACTACTGATCAGTAGTTTTATAATCATGGGCTTTTTTTAAATTATCTACTGTAACTGCATATTTTGAGTATTATGTTGCACCCTCTAGTGGCAGAAACTAAAATTATAACAACTGTGATTTTATACTACTACTTACTACCTTTCATATGCGACATTAAACCTAATTTTTGGGAATTATTGACTATTGGAAATCACATTTTAAAAATTAACATTTTATATATTTTACCATTCAGCGCCTCTAGCGGTATAAATTTGAAATATGGTTACTGACATCGTATTCTACTCTTAAATACCTTTCCAACGAGTGGTCAAACTTCATTTTTGGGTGCACACTTACTATATAAAATTACATTTTTATTCGGAAAAAGATGTTTTGGCAAAATGTGAATAGCGCCGTCTACCGGCCGAATTTTAAAATTATATCAATTACATCTGGTACTCAATAAATCAAGCTTTCTATTGGTGGGTCTATTGGTGGGAAATGTATCAGATCTTTGAGTGGGTGTATCGTTTACTGCTCACAAATATTTACTATATATATATATATATATATATTGGATCGATATAAATGGGTTGAAAGAGAGGTTGTCATCGATAGGGGAGTATACAATAGACCTGCATATATGGTCTATGTACGAGGGGTTTATCAGTTCTACACCCTTCCAAACCAACCAACTCTATATATATTTATATTATTAGACATTTTTGTACAGAAACTATTTTGTTATAGCATAAAGGAAGCATAACAATTAAACCTGTTACAATTTATAATATAGTATATATAAGTATTTGTAACCAACTCTCTGCATAATATATAAAAAAAAAATTCTATATTTAGATTCGCCGACGAAACTGTTATACAAATACCACAACACAACATAAATTTTAATTAAAATATTTTCAAAAACAAAAACAAAAAAATGAAATATCCGAAACGCATTATTTTATCATTAAATTTTTTTTGATAATTAAAAATAAGTGAAAATTGAAATTTTTAAAAGCACAAAAACAAAAAAAAATTGATTTTTAGGAAGGTAAAAAAAAAAAAAAATACATAAGAAATTTACTTGTTTTTTTCTATTTTATTTCCAACGCGAATCAACCATGAACCATTTTTTTTTGTGTATTTACGACCAAAGCTCAGCTTTTTTTTGTGTATTCAAATTTCAATTTTTTTTTTGTTATTCTCTTCCGGGTAAAATGCCGCAAGGTAGATTTTTTGTTGTTGTTGTGTTGTAAATTAAAAGTGAAATTTTATTTATTTTTCAATTTTTAAAAACACAAAAATAATATTATTTTTTAAGGTTATACAATATATATATATAATGTACATAGTCATGGTCAAGAGAAAGAGACCAGAGATCCACCCCAAAAAAATTATAATTGAAATTTTTGAAAAAAATTTTAATTAATCTTATCGGAAAAAAATAAAATTTCCCCAACTTTCCCAGCAAGAATAAGGATTTTAAAATGTGAATATTTTATGTTTAAATCGAAAGGAATTATACATTAAAAAAAAACTCGATTTGTGTCTCGTTAATTTTCGGGACGAAAAACGTTAATTGAGACCGACTTTTGGCCGCGTAGAACAAAATGAAGGCGGTCTAAAGTCATTTTCTAAAATGGCCGCGCGGTCTAAAGTCAGTTTTTATCGCGGTCTAAAGTCACGCGGCCTAAATTCAGGGAGCCGAGACCGACGCAACTGACAGTTTTTTTTTATTATTTACGAAAATTTTTGAAAACAAATTGAAATTTATGTATGGGAAATTTACTAAAACGGATTTTGTGGGAAAAATCTTTAAACAACTGGAAATGGAAATATATTAAAGGACGCGCAGCAGCAGCGCAACCTTTGAAATATCGCAAAATTCGAAATTGACGTAAAATTTTGTCAATCAAAGTGAATTGAAAATTTACTAAAATTGGAAGATAAAACGTTTCGTGAGGTCATACAAAACGGTCCTTATGGTTTAGGTACGTTGATTAGTTGGTCTAATACACCCCCCCCCTTTTCCTAACCAACCAAATGTTTAATTCAAAATAATTATTAATAAATTTAAAATGTTAAAATAATTTTTTTTTTTGGAATTGTTGAAAAATTGTGTTTTTTTAATTATTGCGAAATTTAATTTTGATTAATTCCAAAGATTAATCTGTTAAAAATCTGTTAAAAATCTGTTAAATTCTACATCCTATATACACCTGAGATCGATATTTTGTGACCATGAATCACAAATATATATATACATATATAAATTTCAGTCGCCGTTACCATGAAATTATAAATTATTTTTGTGTTTCATTAACAGGTTGAAAAACAAAAACGGTAAACCTTTGAGACGATTGCGCCTCATTTTTTGTTTTATAAAAAAAAAAAAGTTGTGCCAAATATTTCAATAGTTTCACACACAACAAAAAAACACCATTTCAAAAATTATTATTATTATTATTATTATTGTTACCCAATTTAAATGATGACGAAAAAAAAAAAAAAATCTATTGTAACCAAAGCACAGAATCAACACAATTACCCAAAATTACCATTATTTTTATTTATTTTTTTTTTTAACATTTTTTCTTTGGACATTCAACACACACACACACACAAATACACATACACACCATTTCTCTTTACAAACATTTTTTTTTTGTCTTTAAAAAATTTTTTACTAATTTTGTGTTTTTTATCTCAAATAAGACAAAAAAACACGTTGAATGTGAAATGTGTGAAATATTAAAACGAGAAATGTGTCGAAACGTGTATTGGCAAACATGAAAAATAGAGAAAAATAAATGAAAAATGAAATTTCCAATTTTTACATACAAAATTCAAAAGAATTAAGGCACAAACTTTTTTTTTTTTTAATGTTTTTCTTTCAACATTTTTCTATATTTTTCTATAAATTCATGTGAAAAACAAACATATATATTATAATTAAGAGATATACTTATGTAATTAATCTCACTAAAAAAAAAATTGTTTTATCTATTTCAGAAATTATAAGGAAAAAAAATTGATTAATAATTCAAAAAAAATGCCGCGCAGCCAAACTACTGATCAGTAGTTTTATAATCATGGCCTTTTTTTAAATTATCTACTGTAACTGCATATTTTGAGTATTATGTTGCACCCTCTAGTGGCAGAAATTAAAATTATAACAACTGTGATTTTATACTACTACTTACTACCTTTCATATGCGACATTAAATCTAAATTTTGGGTTTTATTGACTATTGGAAATCACATTTTAAAAATTAAAATTTTATATATTTTAGAATTCAGCGCCTCTAGCGGTATAAATTTGAAATATGGTTACTGACATCGTATTTTACTCTTAAATACCTTTCCAACGAGTGGTCAAACTTCATTTTTGGGTGCACACGTTTTGGAAAAATGTGAATAGCGCCGTCTACCGGCCGAATTTTAAAATTCTATCAATTACATCTGGTACTCAATAAATCAAGCTTTCTATTGGTGGGTCTATCATGAACTTGTGTGTACAGTAACTATGTGAAATAACTGCTTTTTTATTGTTTACATCGGACAGACGAACAGACAAACGGACGGACAGAAAACCGTTAACATAACGGATTTTTTTTTTAAAAAAAGCCCTAAAAAGGAAAATATGTATGTAAAATTGTTGATTTTTTTATTTTCGTTTTATATTTTTTCACCTTTTATTGTAAAACGTACCATATGGCCCCCAACTTATAAGTCCCTTAAAAAGTACTTATGGTCTCACTCAACTTACAAAAAATCACTAAGTTTTGGTTAAATAAACTTGGATTGGTTTTCATTTCATTGATAATATTTTCTGGAAAAGGACAACAAAACCAATTCTTGTTGAAGATTTCTGTGGAAAAAGGACAATCCAAAAAAGTAACTATAAAACTAACTCTCTAAAAAAACAGTATATAAATTCTCATTTTAATGGGGGGACTTATGGCTCATCCAAGCGTGCTATAAGTCTACGGGTTTGATTTTTTAACTGATTTTTGTATGGGTAGTTTTAACTCACTGACGTGTAGGTCATTTACTTCACCAGTGAATTATAGACCATATTTGAGAGTGCGAGCCATAAGTCCGTTAGTGACTTATAAGTTGGGGACATTATGGTACGTCACCGAATGTGAAAGACTTATAAATTTAAATTTATTCATTAGATTAGAGGATTTGACTTTTTTTTTTCATATTTGAGAGTATATAATTCTTTGAATTGAAATAAATTATAGAAATTTTCTATATATTTTGCTAACTAAACATAAAATTTTATATACAGGCGTCCCTCGTATAACACGGTTAATTCGTTCCGTGCTATATCGAAACCGTGTTATAATAATCGCAAATTTTGTACCGTGTAATATCGAAACCGTGTTCTCTAACTACCGTCTTAGTTTTTGCATTTATTTCTTGATTTTAATTTATAGTTAAAAAAAAGTTTTTTTTTTTTTTCTTGTATAGTTTTCGACAATTCTATAATGTATATAGACTATCCACTTGATTTTGGCTTGTGTCTAGTCTATTATATATACCACCACAAGTATTTGACATAATATCGAAAATGTCGAATACTTGACAATAGGTTTTCGATACAATACCAAAATCCCAGCTATTTATAATAAAAAAATTTGTAGTGTCGCATTTATAGATCATAAATAATTTTATACCATTGAGAAAATTTAAAAAATATTTTCCAATATATATATATATATACGAAGAGTGAAGGTCTACTAGTCTTATAATTTATAATATGACTGTATGGTAATTATGTATATATACATATATATATATATATTCAAAATGTAGACAATTTTTTTTAACATTACAATTTCAAAAACAAAATATCATCAATGTTTTTTTTTTTTTTTTATTATTTTATCAAAGTTATTTGTAGAAAAAATCTATTGACTCTTTATTTTTTTGTGTTATGTATACTTCATTACTTATATATATATATACATTATTATCAAAAGTATATATATATATATATATATAATGCATTTTATTTAAAAGAGAAAAATTTCTCACTACATTATATATATATATATATAGAAAAAAATACTAAAATAATTCAATAACGGGTACAAAGAATTTTATATATATATATATACATATTTGAATTTAATGAAACCTGCTCTAAACCTGATATAAAATATATTTACCTGTTATGTACATACATATATATATATATATATATATATAAAAACATTATTTTTTCGAAAAAAAAAAAAAAAATTTCGAATGCATAAATGAAAAAAATGTTAAAGTAAAACAAAATTTTATCTGGAAATATTTTTATGTGCGATTTTTTTTTTTTTTTTTAGAAGGGAAATTATTATTATATTTCTTCAAAATTTAATGCCTGGGTTAAATTTAATTTTTTTTAAGGGTTTTTTTTTTTTTTTTTTATCATTTTTCTTAATTAATGTGTGAATTTTATGGTGTTATGGTTAGTATCTCTTACTATAAAGGTCAGCAACATAAATTTCAACAACAACAACAAACTAAATACTATACAATTAACCAATAACAACAACAATGTTAAAAATCGTATTGAAAGTTAATTTTGTTTTTTTTTTGTTGTGTTTTCGATTTTAATTTTAATTTAAATACAAAATTCAAAAGACTTAAACGACAAACTTGGTGTAATGTATTCAATGTTTTTGTTGTTGTTGTTTATTTATATCCTGTTTTATTTTTTATAAAATATTATTTAAAAACTAAATTGAATTTTTAACATATTATGAAAACCATGCAAAAAAAAAAATATATTGTATAGCATATTTTCAAGTGTCAAAATAGTCTTTTTAAAATTTTCTAATTAAATTTTCTTAAGTGAAATAAAATTTAGTCATTTTTACAAAATTAAAATTATGTTTTTTTTTTTTTTTTTTTATGGAAAATATTTATGAGACTAAATTTGTGTGTTTATACTTTGAAAATGACTTAATTAGAAAATTGACTTTGAAAATATCATCGATGAAGATGAGAAGTGAAACCACGTAAGTAGCAAAACAAAAAATTTACAGGAGAAGCAAAACTAAAATTTTACTAATATACGTCAAAAAAAAATTTGCTTGCTACTAACGAAAAATTTCACATTTTCACCATCCGACCAAATTATAAATTTTATAACATAAATATTAAAAAATATTAACTATATAAAGCTGATCTATATAATCAAAAGAAAATCATTTCAATTTATTTTCATCATCTTCAGCTTTTTTCAATAATTTTACATTTTCAATTTTTAAAAATTAATTTTTCTTATAATTTTTCCAAAATTATTTATTTATTTTTATTTAACACGTTCGCGACATTTGTTTTTTTAACATTTTTGCCGCCATTTGGACATCTGTGGTGGTACACGATTTGTATTTTTATAGTACCACCTGTGGTGGTACACGATTTGTATTTTTATAGTACTTTATGAAAATGCTAACATATTATATTAAAACTATATGTTTTTATACTTACAACTGTCACAAATATTCAAAAATTTATTATATTATGCGTGTACCACTGGTGGCACACAAATATTTTATATAGCAAATACTTTTTATAAATAAAAATTTATGTCCAAAAATAATTTCCGTAACATTCACTCACGGCATTTCAAAATACTGTGGAGTTTACCACTGGTGGTACACGATGTCACGAACGTGTTAATTAAATATTTTTATAGGGTGGGTGAGGGTTGGGGATTGTAGTTAGGTTGGTGTTAGGGTATATGATATATTTAATCACAAAAACTAATAAACTATGGTATACAGACGGACGGAGATTATTAATTTAGAATAAAAAATTTTGTCTATAAAAATTTTCTGACCTCCATACACAAAGTGAGAAAATGTGAGAGATAATTCTCGGGTAAAATTTACAATTGAAAAGTTATAGTAGAGAAATTCGTTTTTCTATTTACTAATTTTTTTTTTTTATTCTACATTTTCTATATACATTTTTTGCCGAGAATTATCTCTTACATTTTCTCACTTTCTCACAAAAATGGCTACTTTTGTACGGAAACTTAGCTATAATATGCCTACCCTTTATGCATTATTCGGATTCCATTTTTTTTAACCGAAAAGCAATCCGTTCTGAAACTGAATTTTTCATATAAAAACGCAATATACTCTCACACATAAGCATATCCGTACAGACACAAATAAAATACTCATGAGTTCAGAAATTTGTCTAATTTAGGAACATGAAAGTATTCCGAATGGATTCCAAACGGAATCCGAAAATAGAATCCGAAATGAAGTTGCCCATATAAATTAGACTTCATTTTTGAATCAATTCGGAATCCGATTCCTTATAAAGGGTACTTAAAAAATACATATCTTCTATTTTGTCATAGATGGCGCTAATATATATAGTTTCGTGAAAACCTTAAACATTTTTTGGGTTTCGTGTTTTTGAACTTTGAAAACACGAAAACTAAATTTTCGGTCCGTTGTGTCTCCCGGGGTATTAGAAACTTAACTATGCCAACTTCAAAAATACATATCTTCTATTTTGTCATAGATGGCGCTAATATATATAGTTTCGTGAAAAACCTTAAAAATTTTTTGGGTTTCGTGTTTTTGAACTTTAAAAACACGAAAACTAAATTTTCGGTCCGTTGTGTGTGTCCCCCCCGGCGGGGGTATTAGTTAAAAATTTAAAATTATTTTGTAAATATTTCAATAAAATTAATAATAATAATAATAATAATAAATAAATAATAATAAAAAATAATTTATTTTTTTTTACCAGTAAATTGTGCAAATCCTTGTGGCAATATAAATAATATTATACATGTAATACCAATAAACCATATAAATTTATTTTGATTTATTAATGATAATTGTTTTATCCGTCTTTGACATAAAATACGTGGCTGCAGCATGATGGATGGATTGATGGAGGATGGTTAATTATTTCCAAAAAAAATTTTTTTTTTTTTTTTTTGAAATTATTGTGATTTTTATTTATATTTTTCGTTTTTTTTTTTTTTTTTTTGGTGTTTATTTTTATTTGAAATGATTTTTTTTTTTCGTTTTTCGGTTTTTTTTTTTTTTTTTTGTATCCTTTTTTTGTTTGTTTGTTTGTTGTCACACAAATGAACAGCAAAACAAAGCGCACACACACACACAAATTTAATTATATATATATATATATATGTATATATCAAAAAAAAATTTTACAGGATGTTTCACAAATTTCTATAAATATATATATTTTTTTTTTGGTAAATAATTTTTATTATACAAATATATATACCAATTTCAGATTAAATTAGTCATTTTTCAAATTGAATTGATCATTTTTCAAAAATTTTTGATCATTTTTCAAAAAAAATTTAACATTTTTCAAATAGAATTGATCTTTTTTCAAATTGAATTAAAAATTTTTCAAAAATTATTGATCATTTTTCAAAAATTTTTGATCATTGTTCAAAAATTTTTAAACATTTTTCAAATAGAATTGATCTTTTTTCAAATTGAATTAAACATTTTTCAAAAAATTTTGATCATTTTTCAAAAATTTTTAAACATTTTTCAAATTGAATTGATCTTTTTTCAAATTGAATTAAACATTTTTCAAAAATTTTTAAAATAGAATTGATCACAATTTTTAAATGTTTAAAATATTTTAAAAAACAACTAATTTAATTTGAAAATGGTATACTATATATATATATATATATATACATAGCATATTTTCGAGTCAAAATATAGTAATTTTTTATTTTCCATATAAATTTACAAAAGGACTAATTTTAATTTTGTAAAAATGACTAAATTTTATTTCACTTAAGAAAATTTATTTAGAAAATTTTAAAAGACTATTTTGACACTTGAAAATATGCTACGATATTGAATAAATTTATATAATTTCTAAATATTTTAAATATAATTTTCTTAAAATATATTTCTTCTGATGGGAAAATTGCCCCAAAAAAAAAAATGATATCTACAAAAAAATTTTTTGAATATTTTCATCAGAGCAAAATGTTTTTGGATGAAAGACTTTCAATAAATAAAAAATAATTGTAAAAAAAATTTTTGTGTTTTGGTAATATTTTCGGACACACATTAATTAATTAATTAAATTTTTGAAAATAAACATTTTTTTTGTACAATTTTTGTACAATTTTTGTACAATTTTTTGTACAATTTTTGTACAATTTTTGTACAATTTTTTGTACAATTTTTCAAAAATTCACTCTCATCATGTTTTGTGGCAAATTTTCCATAGATTTTTATGCAATTTTTTTGTTTTTTTGTGTTAAAATCTTATGCAATTTTATTTTTTTTTTTTTTTATTGTTAACTTTTAACTTTTTTTTTTGAAAGTTTATTTCAATCCAAAAAAAAATTAATTAATTAAAAAACTGGAAACTCACTATTTAATTTTTTTTTTTTTTTTTTTTCAAATTTAAAAATTTTTTTGAAAGTTTCTTAAATCCACAAAAATATTCAAAAAAAAAAAAAACTAAAAATTTCATTTAAAATGTAAAAAAAAATTTAAAATTATTAATTAAATTAATTTTTTTTTTTTTAAGAAAATTTAACAAAAAAAAAAAACACACAAAAATAGGATTAAATAAAATTAAGGATATTTTTTTTAAATTCACTTAAATAATAAAAAAAAAATTTCACTTAAATAATAAAAAAAAATTTAAATCAAAATTTTAAAATTTTAAAATTTTCGCATATAAAAAATTTATGTACTTCTTTTTTGTTGTTGTTGTAAGTCTTCTATAACTTTAAATCACCGACATTCTCCATTCACTGTTAGCCAAGTAACTAAAACTTTGAAAAAAAAAAAAAAACAACAATTTTTTTAACATTTCTTGTTATTGTTTTTTTTTTTTTCTTTTTTCTGTTAAAGCATAAAAGAAATAACCGAAATCTTATATGGTATAATATATTTGTTGTTGCGTTGTCCGCAATTTTAATCCGTAATATAGTTGTTGTTGTTGTTGATGTTGTGTTGTAGACAATGAAAAAAAGTTTACATAGTAACAAACACACACACAGAATAAAACCACATACAAATAGCAAAAATATCGTCAATGTTCAGAAGAAGAAGAAGTAGAAGAAGAAAAATGTTAAACCACAAAAAGTAGTGTGTGTGTGTGTGTGTGAGTGTGTGTAGAAAAATATTATAAATACCAGAGAGGTAAAAAAACTTTTCTTTTTCTTGTTTTCATTGTTTTGTCGAAGATATTTCGCTATGTGCAACAAATACCGTATTTTTTTCTTTTATTATTATTTTACAACTTCATACGCACACACACCTCTCCTACCTACACCGACCCCCCCCCCCCCCCCCGACCACGGCCACACATTCCATAATATCCCAGCGGGAACTTGTAATCGATAGACTATATGAGCGATAGCTTCCAGAAATCGGTGAAAATTAACACGGCGATATCCTACGAAATATAATGCATCCATTTTTCGGTTACGTGGTAATCGAGCTTAACAGTGACCCGTTTCTCACTTACCTGGTTAATCGACATATTCAACGACCGATTTTTCAATTGTGTGGAAATTGATCATTTCAACGATTATTCTTTGGATTACATTGGTAATCAATAGTTTCCTACATTACAAAGAAATGAAAATTTAAACTGATGATTCTCTGGTAATCGATTTTTTTCATCAGTCCATTATCATCATCAACTTTCCGTTACCTTCATTAATAAAGTAAATAATAAAACTCATAATTATTAATTTTATATAAAAATTTATTACTTTCTCATTTTATATAATTACAAAATGCAATTTATTTATGTATACTTAATATTCTTTTAAAATAAGCTCCTTACAATGCAATTTTGTAAATATTTCGGTATTCCTTTAAATCCCTCAGATGAAAGTCTTTCATCCAAAAACACAACTCAAATTGACCTTTAAATCCCACCATTCCTTAATAAAAAATTAAAAAAATATTATATTAATTCACGGAAAAATTAAAAAAAATATATATTAATTTAATTTTATTTACCTTTTATTTTTAAAATTTAATTATTTCACTAAATTAAATTAATATATTAATACAAAAAATTACTTTCAAAAATGACAATTTGCACAGCTCCGACCTGAACTAGACAACTTACTATTTAAGACTGAAATAAAAAATCGAAATAAATAAACGTATTAACTCTTCTTAAACTTTTCCAAAAAAAACTTATTCCGGAAATTCGATTAACTACGCGTAAATCGCAGATAAAATTCTACTAATTACATTCTCCCTTACTAGGTAATGCAGAAATTCTCCACTCCAGAAGAAAATTTGACATATTGACCAGTTCCATTACTAGATAATTGAATAATTCATAATTTCTAAAAGGTAATGCATTGCCCAAATTTCCCGCTGGGATATACAATCACCACCACCACCACTAACACAAAAGTCAAACCGAATTTTCTCAATAATATATTAACACAAAAAAAAAAAAATATGTGCAAGACACGGAGACATTTTAAAAATATAACAAGAGTGAAATATATATATATATATATATACTAAATATGGAAAACCTGATATATATATATATATATTTTTTGAATAAATAAATGTCCAGGAAAAACTTTTTTTATATATATATATATATATATATTTTTGCAAGAAAAACACTGTTAAAAAAAACCAAGTGAGGTGTGGTTCATACGCTCAGATCATTGACAAATGGGAAAATGATTTTTGCGCTGCGACGGGAAAATTTAGCATCCTAACTTCACATTATCAAATCAACCAAAAGTTGATCAACATATATATGTTGTATCGTGTATGGGGGGGGGGGTGCCCTATCTTCCTTTAAATTTTTGAAACTACATATAAGAAAAAGAAACACACACACACACAAAACGGATATATATGTATAGCATTTTCAGGTCAAATTAGCCCTTTTACAACTCAAATTGACCTTTTAAAAATTTCAATTTGATCTTTTTAAAATTTCAATTTGATCTTTTTAAAATTTCAAATTGGTCTTTTTACATTTCAAATATTTGGCTCTATTTTATATATAATTTTATACCATATTGTAATTTAATTATAAACTAAAAAAAAGACCAATTTGAATTGTAAAAGGTCTAATTTGACCTGATAATTTAATTTAATTTTTTGCAGTGTATATACACAAATTTTTATTAATGATTCAGAGAGTATATAATTTTTAGATATATGTATATATAATAACGTTATTCGAGCAAGTTTTAAACACCATTGATATACATATATATATATATATATATATATATATATATATATATATATATATATAAAAAGTAACACAAAAGTTTATTTCTTCATTGCGAGAGATCTTATAATATATATATATATATATATATATATATATATATATATATATATTATGGTTAATCTGTAGATTGTAGTAATACCGTTAAAACAAAAACACACACACACAATATAAATAAAATTTAGAGCTTTAATATACTATGCATATAAATCACCCAAAAGTAATAATAATCATCGCAGTTGAAATAATTTTTATTTACAAAATATTTATAATGAACAACACAAAAGACTTAAGCGACAAACTTTAATAATAAAATCTATTTTTATAAATAGAAAATTATGGTTTTTTGATTGATGTTGTTTTTTTTTTTTTGGTTTTTATGTCCTTTTTTTACTCCACAATACTGTACATTTTATATATATATAAAATGTCCTCATATAACACGGTTAATTCGTTCGGTGCTATATCGAATCCGTGTTCTACAAGTACCGTGTTATACGAGGGATGCCTGTATAGCAAATAAGGTCCACAGTGATGGTCACAGAAATAGATTCACTATAGTAATGGTTATTTAAATGATCGTGGAATCATTTTATCTATATAAATAATCTCCATATGTGATTTTAAATACCGACCCCGATCTGGTAATGGGATACACAACCACTGTCTCTAGTACTACAATTGAATAAAAAAAATAACAAAAAAAACGTTGTAGTGCCTTTATTTCTATCATATAAAGAAATAATTTCATTTTTATATCACTTTGCTCTTGGGTGGATCTATTTCTGTGACCATGACTGTATATTAGCATATAATAGCATTTTATTTTGAAGCACCTGAAGCAACTAATAAAGCATCTAAAGCAGCTAAAACAGAACCTATATATATGTATATATATTGTATGTATATAGAAACTTTTCAACTCTCTTGTTATAACATCGTTCGTCCGCCTTGAGCATATTTGCGTTTTGATATATATATATATATATATATATATATATATATATATATATATATATATATATGGTTACAAAAATTAATTTTTTACCAGCCTAAGGATATAAGATATTATCTGTCATATATCATATACATAAAGTATATATATATATATATATATATATATATATGTAATGTAATATTGAAAATATAAAATTTCTTCTATTTTTTTTTTGGTATATCTCGTGAAAGTTTCCATTTGTATATATATATAATAATAGTTAATAGTTGGTATTATTATTACCGAAAGTTTATTGTAAAAATATATAGTTGATACGAGCTTACACACACACACACGTCACATATACCACAAATTATAAATTTTTATTAAGATAAACTTTAAGATAAAAATGAAATTTAAAAGGAATATGCGCGTTTGGTTAATTATCATTTGGACGCAATTAAAAAGTATTTCTTATATATTAGTTGGTTTCCATCATAATTTGGCGAATCACATCCTGGACCCGGCTGTACACATTGTTCCCAGAAGGCACCAAATTAACGCTATATATATATAGTGCCGTTTTATTTTACCAGCTGTCACTCCTCGTACAATATCAACCAATTTTGCAAGTATAATATCGAAGAAAATATAAGATAAGTTTAGATAGGAGCGAGCTAATCTACTGTTGCATTCCAGGAAATGTATATTATATGCATTCCAGGAAATGTATATTATATATATATGTACATATATAACCATATATCTGTTATTTTGGTATATAAAGTATTGTGGCGTATATAAAGTATATATATATTAATAATTTATTAACAAAACATTTATAACATTATTTAAGGGTGTGAATAATTTTACATACAGTATGCAAAATCCGTATTCGTACACATCCTTATTTTAAAGATGTGTCCATTACTGCAAATGTCATGAAAAATTTTCTGGAAGAAATCATGAATTACATTAATGGAAGCATATATAAATTTAAAGACAAAAAAAAAACGAATTTACTTTTCATTTTTTCATTATTCAATGATTATTTAATAATAAATTAAAAAATGTCATAAATTAAGAATGTACGAATACGAATTTTGCATACTGTATATATATAAAAAAAAATCATATATTAATGGATTTTTAATTAACAAAATAATTAAGTACATGTACATTATATATGTATATGCAATAATTTATGTAAGAAATATTATGCGTACATCAATAATTTAATATAATTTTAATTTTTTTTTTCTCTATAAATTCCAATATATTTCTTGAATGAGTGATTGGGGTGGGGGTGGTGGCGGTTGGTAGGGGAATCAGATATATGTATGATTAATTATCAAAACAATATATATATATATTTTTACAAATTATTTCATCTCTGTGTACATACGCATAAATGATATATATATATATATACAAAAAATATTCCATTATTTACGGATCTTTATTTATATTATATTTTAGATATAATTTTTTTTTAGCCACCACAAACTTTCACAAAAGGAATGAATAAATTTTATTTTCCTTTTTTTTCAATGAATATACATATATATATATATATATATATATATATATATATATATATATATATATATATATATATATAACGAGTGAGATATAAAAAAAAAAGAAGATATATTAATTCTGGCTGCTGGCACATTCAATGACCTAAATTTTCTTATATGTACATAAATATATATATATAGGGTAAAAGCACTCGAAGCTGGCCAGCATTAGTATTTGGCCAATTTTGGCCAAAAATTTAATCTAGTAAATATTTAGGTGTACCTATAAAGAAATGTGACTATTAGTTCATAAGTTTATTTTCATTTGTTTGAAGTGTTCTCTGCACACCGTAGATGCAAAATTTTTGTGTATGGGGTTGGGGTTGTAATATTAATTAATACGCGCCCAGTTAAAAATACAATTTATAATTGCATTCCAACATTTTGTCATAGTAGAGAAGATCAGTTTTGTGTAGTGTGTGTGTGTGTGTGTTTTGTGTTAAGGATGTTAAAAAAACCGAAATGGAGGTCAGTTTTTTAGTTAATTTTTTTTCTTAAAAGTAAGTTTTTAAAATTTTTTGAAATACAATTAAATTATAGATGAGTTTTTGAGCCACAACAAATATATAATAATTAATTAAATGGGGTGGCTGGGCCGGTTAAATAAAACAATTCATTCACATATGTATTTTTTAGTTTCCGGCCGTCAATGGTGGAAAAAATCGAAAGCATAGATAGTAAAATTTTGTTTTTGTTTGTATTTAAAAGCTACAAATATTTTGGTAATTATTATTGGTAAAAATTTGTTATTATTTCGTTTAGATTTAATCTGGCCCGGATACCAAAAATTTAATATCGTCGCGTATACTAAAAATTTAAATGAAAAATTCGTCGACATTAATACAAAAAAAAACAAAACAACTTATTTAACTAAATGAAATATTTAAATTGGTTAAAAAATATTTATTAGAATATTCTTTTAAGAACGTTTTCATATTTAAAAACATTTTTTGATTGCTTTTATACATAGTTTAACGTTAATATAACGATTCAAAAAAAAAGGTAGAAAAAAATCCTTAATTGGCTTGGCTACTAGTGCTTTTACCCTATATTTACTTACGAATTTGTAAATCTATTGGTAATATAATGGTATATAAAATATAAATCAATACATATGGAGTTTAAAGTAAATGATTATATGACCATATAAATAATGTGAATTTCTGTGAGTTCCGTGATTGCGATCCAACACTATTTTTTTTTCAACAAAAATTATAAATCTAAAAATGTAAAGAAATAAAAAACACAAAACACATAACCAAAAAATGCCACGCAGCTGAACAACTGATCAGTAGTTTTATAATTATGGGCTTTTTTTAAATTATCTACTGTAAATGCATATTTTGAGTATTATGTTGCACCCTCTAGTGGCAGAAATTAAAATTATAACAACTGTGATTTTATACTACTACTTACTACCTTTCATATGCGACATTAAATCTAAATTTTGGGTTTTATTGACTATTGGAAATCACATTTTAAAAATTAACATTTTATATACTTTACCATTCAGCGCCTCTATCGGTAGAAATTTGAAATACGGTTACTGACATCGTATTCTACTAAATACCTTTCCAACGAGTGCTCAAACTTCATTTTTGGGTGCACATTTACTATATAAAATTACATTTTTATTCGGAAAAAGATGTTTTGGAAAAATATGAATAGCGCCGTCTACCAGCCGAATTTTAAAATTATATCAATTACATCTGGTTCTCAATAAATCAAGCTTTCTATTGGTGGGTCTATTGTGAACTTGTGTGTACAGTAACTATGTGAAATAACTGCTTTCTAATGTTTACATCGGACAGACGGACAGACAGACGGACGGACAGACGGACGGACAGAAAAGCGTTAACATAAGGGATTTTTTTTTAAAAAAAAGCCCTAAAAAAAACCACCTGTTTTACTATATACGTTTTATTTCTTGTTTTGAACAAATTCGCATATGATTTTTGTAAGAGTTATTTCACCATTTTATTTTTCCTTTTTGTTTTTTTTTTCGAAAATTTATTTATTTATAATTTTTTTGGAGGTGGATTTTTTCGATTATCTTTTGTGTGGAATTTTTTATATGAATAATTCAAATTCGTTTAATTACACCTTACATTCCGGTGGTATATAGCATAATACTACATATGTATATATTTTTTTTAGATTAATATTTAAAGCATATTTTTAGGTGCATTTTCTTTATTTATATTTTATTTTGCTTCAATTTGATTTTGTCATCTCTTAACACACGTTTAACTGAATATAGAACATACTTTTTATATAATATTGTTGGTTGGTGAGATGATACCTGGGTGGGTGAGGTGTATAAATCAAACGTTGAATTTCAATTCTAATTCTCTATCATTATAATTACATAATTGACATATATATATATGACATCTAGTGTAATTTTTGGAAACTTTGATACAGATAGAAAATCATAAGGAAATTTAATTTGTATACTTTTGTTGGTATGTGATAAATTTTTGGCACCGCGCAGCATAAATATATATCAATTTTGTCAATTTGTCAATTATAAATAATATAGTCATTATAAGTTATATGTGGAGAGAATTTTAACAGTGGTCAGAGTGATGTGAAGACTGTTAACTTTATACATTTACTTTACATTAAACTTTACAGGTGATCAATGTTAATGTGAATTTTTACATTAACTTTTACAGTGATGAATATTAATTTGAATTTTTACATTAAACTTTACAGTGATGAATGTTAATGTTAATTTTTACATTAACTTTTACAGTGATGAATATTAATTTGAATTTTTACATTAAACTTTACAGTGATGAATGTTAATTTGAATTTTTACATTAAACATTACAGGTGATGAATGTTAATGTTAATTTTTACTTCACAGGTGATGAATGTTAATGTGAATAAACTTTTACAGTGATGAATGTTAATGTTAATATTTACATTGAACTTTACAGTGATGAATGTTAATTTGAATTTTTACATTAAACATTACAGGTGATGAATGTTAATGTTAATTTTTACATTAACTTTTACAGTGATGAATATTAATTTGAATTTTTACATTGAACTTTACAGTGATGAATGTTAATTTGAATTTTTACATTAAACATTACAGGTGATGAATGTTAATGTTAATTTTTACTTCACAGGTGATGAATGTTAATGTGAATAAACTTTTACAGTGATGAATGTTAATGTTAATATTTACACTGAACTTTACAGTGATGAATGTTAATTTGAATTTTTACATTAAACATTACAGGTGATGAATGTTAATGTTAATTTTTACATTAACTTTTACAGTGATGAATATTAATTTGAATTTTTACATTGAACTTTACAGTGATGAATGTTAATTTGAATTTTTACATTAAACTTTACAGTGATGAATGTTAATGTTAATTTTTACATTAACTTTTACAGTGATGAATATTAATTTGAATTTTTACATTAAACTTTACAGTGATGAATGTTAATTTGAATTTTTACATTAAACATTACAGGTGATGAATGTTAATGTTAATTTTTACTTCACAGGTGATGAATGTTAATGTGAATAAACTTTTACAGTGATGAATGTTAATGTTAATATTTACATTGAACTTTACAGTGATGAATGTTAATTTGAATTTTTACATTAAACATTACAGGTGATGAATGTTAATGTTAATTTTTACATTAACTTTTACAGTGATGAATATTAATTTGAATTTTTACATTGAACTTTACAGTGATGAATGTTAATTTGAATTTTTACATTAAACTTTACAGGTGATGAATGTTAATGTTAATTTTTACTTCACAGGTGATGAATGTTAATGTGAATAAACTTTTACAGTGATGAATGTTAATGTTAATTTTTACATTAACTTTTACAGTGATGAATATTAATTTGAATTTTTACATTGAACTTTACAGTGATGAATGTTAATTTGAATTTTTACATTAAACTTTACAGGTGATGAATGTACTTTAACTTTACCTTAACCTGGGCGGAGAAATGTTTAACTTCTTTTATAATAATTTAGAAATAAAACAAGAAAAAGTTTTTTTTGTTGTTTTTTTTTTTTTTTTTTTTGGTTTTTTGTTGTTGTTTTGCTATTGTTGTTGTTGTATATAATATTTTATTGTTTTTGGTTTTTTTTTTATTTTATTTTAAAAAATATAAATTTTATATAATTTTTTTTTCTCTCTCTCTCTCTCTCTCTCTCCTTTAATCCTTAATGTGTTTAGTTAAGGTACAATTTGTATTATATATTTATAGGATTATTACAATTTGTTTGTATTTGTTTTTTTTTTTTTGTCTATTTTGTGTTTAACCATATTTTAATTATTTTAATTATTACAATTTCAAAAGTATTTCTGTATAGATTTTTAAGGTTTTTTTTTACTTATTGTGTGGGAACAGAAAGTTTTATTCATTGAGAGATTAAAAATTTTTTTTTTTTTTAATATTTTTGGTTACAATAAAAATATAAGAAGATAAATATATAAAATTTTACCACATTTATTTTTTGTTACATAAAAATTTTTAATATTTTGTATTACAGTTAAATTTATTACAAAAAAAAAAATTATTTTCCAAATTAAAATATAGTCATTTTCTAAATAAAAATATTCATTATTTTTGCATTAATATGTTGTATATATATATATATATATATATATATATATATATATCAATTCTCTAAATTTACACAATTTTTTACATGCAAAATTATGAAAATTTCTATAAAAAAAAAAATATAGAATTGTTTTTGGCCAAAAGATTCAATTTCAATTGGAAAATGATTAAATTTTTGTCCTGAAAATGGTATAAATTATATGTATAAGATATAATAGAATATTAAATATAATAGTATATAAACATTCGCTGATAATGTGTAAAATATTTTTACAAATACTTTTTTTGACCTCCCGCAAAATGATTGAGAAATTATAGTGCTCTTCAGCAGATATATTTTCATATTTAGATATTTTACGAAATAACGAGTTTTGATTGGTTTGAAAAAAATATATTGATATATATATATATGTCAAAATACTACTGTCACAAATTTTCTGTTTTGACATTATTTTTTTTTTATATTGACGCGCGGATTATTGTTTATTAAAATTAATATTACAGTTTAAAATTAGTATTATTACATATATTTACTTATTTTTCCTTAAATTTTGCCAATTCCAATTTTTTCAACAATATTTGTTTAAATTATTTCAGTGCTACCAAATATCTCAGGCACCAAAAACCGGTGTTCACGTAATTTTACAAAAAAAATATCAAAATATCCAGAAAAAATATTTAGATCGTGAAGACCACATGTTTTCATAATAGAAAAAAAAAATGGTAGCGGTATGTAAGACATCATCACAAAAATTTAACAAAATCTTGCTTTTTTTTTATTAATTTTGCAACATTTTAAATCTTGCAATAATAAAATCTAATCACAAGAAAATATTTTAACATTTGCAAAATATACACCACAAAATCTTACGGTGGGCGTGTTTCATAATTACAACTGGATGTAGTGCACGTGTAGTGCAGCCACTATCCGTGTAGTACACTTCAACTGCACCGGTAGAGGGCTACACCGAAAAATTAACTTAAAACTATTTCACAACCGTTTCTTTTCTTTTTGCTTATTGGTTAGATTGTCAATTTGACAGCTTGCTACACCATCTGATTCTCAATTTCAAGTTAGTGCAAAAAGTGTAGCAAAAGTGCGCTACACCCTAGCTACACTTTCAGTTATGAAACAGAAAAGTGTAGTACACTTTTTGACAGTAGTGATTCTGAAACAGGGTGTAGCTGCTGTTTGACAGTTCGCTACACTAAAAGTTGTAATTATGAAACACGCCCGATAACAAAATTTTTTAAAAAAAAGTTTAACCGAATGTCCAAATTTTCCCATAAAAACACTATTTAAAACAGTGATGCCCAAACTATGGCCCGCGGGTCAAAGTCCATGGATATGTGGAAATATGGAAAACAAAATACGGCTAGATGCACTTACATATACAGAAATGCACTTCATTTTCCACCTTTTTTTAAAAAAAAAAAACAAAATTGTTCCGCCGAATTCTGTAAATTTCATTTTTTGGCCCAAGTTCTAATAAGTTTGGGCATCGGTGATTTAAAACAATAAAAAAAATCTGACAATGTTTTAATCAAAAAAAAAAAAATCATTTTAATAAAATTCTTTTAATTCAAAATTTAGTAAAAATTTTCTTAAATAACGAGCCATCAATAAGAATAATTCAAAATTTAGTCAAATTTTTGTTAAAAAAGGAGCCATCAATGGCCATCAAAGATGGTGGTGTACATCAAAAATTCAATACAGAATAATATTCTGCGCAATTCGCTTAAAAAATTCAATTTTACTAAGGGTGTCCCTTTTCCAATTTGTATGCAAGATTTTGTTTAATTTTCATGATAGATTTTGTAATGGAAGCTTCCATACCCAACCCAAAAAAAAATTTATGTATATATTATTTTTTAATTACAAAATTTGAAATTTACAATTTTTTTGGATTATTAATTTTATAAATGGGCCCGCGCGCCAGGCGACTGTCGGAATAAGGTCATTATAGAAGTTGTGATTAGTTCAACAGAAAATATATAAAAAAACAAAAAACTATAGTGGAAATCCAGATAAAATTGATTTTCTGTTGAACTAATCACAACCTATATAATGACCTTATTCCGACAGTCGTGTCGTATATATTTAACGCCGTAAAATAATTTCGTTTCGTACCGACTAAAGAAAAAAAAATGTATTCTCAGAGGCGTATACGAAACGACTGGGGTCGGATTCTCTGAGTCGATATCGCGTAAAACGTGAATCGAGTAAAAAATTTCGATGAAGGTTCTCGAAATAAAAAATTGGAATCACGACAATCGATTGTTATCGTATCGAAATTATTTAAAAAAAGTAGTAGATCTTATTTCAATAATAATGTCAAATTATATATATGACAAATATAATTTTCAAATTATATAGTAAAGCCTAGTACGCTGCTCTTGGCTAACCTAAATTGATACGCGACTCTCGTGATAAAAAATTTTTGTATTCGTATATCTTACGCCGGCAAATACGACTGTCGGAATAGGGGTATAAGACCTCTCCCTAATACAGGACGTACGGCGTATAGCGTCTGTCAAAATCGTTTCATGCACATAATACATATATGGATGAGAGCTCCCGAAATGCGCGGCGTAGGAACGACGACAATTCGAATTTCCAATTTTGACGGGCGTATAAAAATTTTTAATTTGATTTTTGAAATTTAACAAAAAGAAACATCGATCAAAAAATTTTGTTAATGTATATAAATGTGGCGTTTTATTTCGGGATACGCTGACGTATCAGCGTATCGACGTATATAAATGTCGTTCAATGTATATATACAACTACGACTTTGTATATATATTATCTCTAAACCAGCCAAAAACTTATTTAAACTTGGGCAAAAAAAAAATGAAATTTACAGAATTCGGCGGTCCAATTTTTTTTGACAATCAATAATGTGCATTTCTGTATGTAAGTGCATATAGCGGTTATATATTTCCATGGAAATGTCAGCTTTAATCATCAATTTTTCATTTCTTATTAGATGACATTCGGAAATTTGAATATTTTGACAGAATTTTTCACTTTTTTTTTATAAATTCAAGAGGAAGAAAGTATAGTATTTAGTGCTTTGGCCTTTTCCTACAGATTATTTATTGTAAATAACAGAAATTTTCTTCTAAGTACAACGCAAAATTCAGAATTTTTAATTGATTCAGTTAGAAAAATTTTTATGGAAAAAATTAAGTACAATTAAGCGTGTCAATTTAGGTGTTCCATTTGAAAAAATTTTTACTCCTAAGTACACTTGAACATTTCCATCTGCACCTGTTTATGTTTAGGCGCATAGAAAATAACAAAATTCAAGAGTAGTTACGCTTAATTTTTCCGCGAGAGTTCGACAATTTTAACACATTCCTTTTGTAGTTCAACTATTAATCAATAGATGGATAAAACATATGTTTTGGTTGTTAAAAAAATTAATTTAATAAAATTACAGTGTATATACTTTTTTTAAATTTTTTTAACAACAAAACATATAATTTTTTTCCAACCGTCCGTTGCTCTGACTTACAATTTGTTTATGTTGATAATGTTTCATAACCGCCAACCTTTTTATGTGTATCTAAAATCTGCAAATTTTGCTAACCTGCAAATTTTCTACTCCGGAATACTCCGGAGTACGACATTGCGTTCCATTTAAACATTAACTTTACTCCGGAGTACGAAATTAGCGTTCCATTTCAACCTTACTCCAGAGTATACTCAGGAGTGCGATTTTTGGTCAAATGGAACACGCCTAATATTAATGTCAAATTATATATGGGTAATTTTAGAACCACCTTGTGTTTGTCTTTAGTAGAGTTCAAAGAAACATTTTAGTATATATATATGTATATATACATTGTGTATAGTAAGTATACTATATTTTCTCTATTATTATATTTTAAATATTTTCCCTGCATAAAATTCTAATTTCTATTCTAATAATAATAATATTTCGCAATCTAAACACTCAATTATTATATTATATAATAAAGTATATATATATATATATAAAATAAAAATTACACGATTATTACGCGAGTAATATTTATAATTCTTGCTTAAAAAATTATATACTATATATATATAATATATATATATATATACGTAATTATGTTTACATATGTGCGTAATATTATATACGTATATTATATATGTACACTATTTTTGTATATATATATATATATATAGTCGAAAATCGATTAAACAAAAAAAAAATTTACTTATTCATCTTTTTTTCTTTAATTTTATTTTAAATTAAATAATTTTCAAATTTAACAAGAAAATATCGTAAATCCATTATATACCACTTATATATAATTAATTATATATATATACCAAAAAAAAACAATTATTTTCCATTTACGATTTTTGTTTATAAATTACAACAATAAAAATATATATTGTATATATATATATATACATTTTGGGATAATATATTTGATTTTTCTATGCCTATTATATACAAATTTTATATATATATTATATACTATTTATTTCTATATCTTTGGTAAATAAGAAAAAAACTAAATTAAATATATATAAATAATAATAATGTAATATTTAATAATTTAATAATGTATATATATATATATATATGGCATTTTCAAGGACTAAATAAACTTTGTAATTAAATTCGTAAATTCAAAAATTATAGTAAAATTATTAATGTAAAATTTGAAAAATGAATAAAATTTTGGTATATAGAAAAGTCGAAAATTTTAGATTGATTTCCGATTTAAATTTAATCTAAATTATTATCACTTTTTTGTATGATAAACAAATAAAACTTGCAAGTATTTTTTATTAGTATTTTTATAATCATTTTCATTTTATATTAATTTTACAATTTCAATTAATTAACTATTCGCAATTTTGAATGTTTATACATCATCTATACACAATCTACAAGAGTCTAAGAGAATTTTGGTCCAATTTAAGGACATTCGTCATTTTATTAATATAAAGTTCTAACATATAGTTCAAATGAAAATATTTGTGATGATGTGATTTTGTAAAATGAAAAATGATTGAATATTAAGTGCAAAAATATAATCGTGATTGAATCTGAATCCGCATAGAGTTAGCCCAAGAATATTGAAAGGAACCATCCATAGGTGAAAGTAAATCAATGATATACGTTTAACCAAACACGTCATTACACTTTTTATTAATTTTGGGTTAAATGCTCGACAGACTAAAAAATGAAACTATATGAAAATTACAATTTAGTCCCAAGTAATTTACAGAAAGGATATACAATGCTCCCAGTTACTGAACCAGGACTACTATGGCAAAATTCAAAATTACATTTTCATATATAATAATTTGAAAAGTTTGAAATGGAAAAAGTGTTATTTAGTCCTTGGAAATGCTGTATATATATATATATATATATATATATATATATATATATATATATATATATATATATATATATATATACATATATATATATACATTTATCTTTACCAAAGAAAATTATATTTAGTTAGATATTCTACGCTCTGTTTTTTTTTTTTAAATTTTATATAAAATGTATATATAAAAATTTTCACAAATTTTACAATTTTTCTATAATATTAATTAATTATATATATATATTTTTGGATTTATTTATTTAAATTTTCTATATAGAATTTTCATTTAATTTTCTGTCTATAATTTACTATAATTTATATAGGTAAATTTAAGAAAATTAAATTATATACCATTAAACTATATATATATATATATATATATATTTTAAAAAAAAACTAAACATTTCCCAGCCAAATTTGTTAGTATAGTAACAAATTTTGTATTATTTACTTTTTATATATATATTTCTAAAATTTAAATTCGTATTTTTCTATATATATATATATATAATTCAAATTAGTATATATAAATATAATAATTTCTAAATTATACAAAATTTTAATTATAAATTTATATACCACATATATATATATATATATAATTTTGATCTGGGAAAAATATTATATATATTATTTATAGCCTCTAAATTTATAGTATACACATATATGTAACATAACCTATAAAAGAAAAAAATATATATATATATTGTTTCAGACAAATATATGAACCAATGAACCATAAATTTTGAGCCGAAAAAAAAATGTAATATTTTATATTTTTAAATCTGCAAAAAATTTATTTTACCACAAAATTTATATATATATATACATATATATATATACTATATAAGAGTTATATATATATAATAATAGTAAATGGTATATGATGGTTTATTTCTGGGTATGGGGTATATATATATATATATATATATAATAATAATAAAATGTATATAATAAATTTTATATATAAAAATTATATTTTTGTATTTAAATTTTAATATTTTAAATATTTTTTTTTTTTTTCCTTTAATTATCAATTAAATATTTATTTATGTATATATCTTATTATTTAAAATATATATATTTAATTATTTAAAAATATTTTTATTTACCTTATATAATTAAACCAATTCCCTAAATAATTTATATATATATATATATATATTATTATTATATTAGTTTCAAAAAATATATTATTATTATTATATTTTATATAAAATTATGTCTAATATATATATATATATATATATATATATATATATATATATATATATATATAAAGTTTATTTTTCTATATCTTTAAAAATTATTGTTTTTCAAATTTTATTATATTTTTTATATTATTAAATAAATTTTCTTCATCATCATTTCTTTTAATATATTATATATATATATCCAATTTTTATGTTTAGAAATAATTTTATATATATATATATTATTTCTAAATTCATATTCAAGGAACATTTTAGATTTTTTTTTTAATAAAAAAACATATTATCTATATATATATATATATATATATATATCAAAAAATAATAATAAATAATAAGAAGAAAAATGATTAAAAATGGCATTTACCTTATTATATTAATGGTATATATATATACACTGTGTAGTATAGAGTGTACTATAGATATACCATTTTCAAATTTTAAACCACAATCGATTTTCGAAAAAATTTCGAATTGAATTGGAAAATTAACAAATTCGCAAACATTTTCTTCACAATTCAACAAAATTCATGATTTTTTGTATATGATTTTATGTGTGCGGATTTAAGTAATAAACATAATTTTTTTAATTAAATTCAAATATGTTTTTTGTTTTTTTTTTTGCTTTTTAAATTATAATTTCAATAATTTTTTGTTTCCCCCCAATTGAAAATTTAATTTAAATCGAAATTCTATAGAAGGTAAAATGAAACTAATAAATATTTTGGTCGAAAGATTATAAATTCAAGAAGTTTTCGTTGAAATCGTTACAAGATTTCGCCCAGCGTTTTTTGTATTACTGCGCCTCCTATTTTTGCTACAAATTTTTTTAGGGTTAATTGTGTAAATCTGCAATTAACTATTTTAAGTATTTGGATATTTTTTATTATATTTATTGACCAAATCTCTGGGGTTTATCATTTTGTGTTATTATACTTAAAGAATCGATTTTTTCTATGTGTGTGTAAGTAGTTAAATAATTAAACGGTAATAATTGTTAATAAATAATCACAAAAAAATGTTGCGAATTTCAAAATTTGTAAAATTTAATTTGATTTAATTCCAAAAAAAAAAATGATTATGGCCAGGCGCCTATGGTCAGGCGCCTAATATATATGAAATATTCTCATCACCGCAGCTCCCCCATAATACAATGTGTAATATTGGAGAAGATCTGGGGAATCCCCAAAATAGGGAACGACGACTGGTGGGATAATGTTACTAAAAATTTATTACTATTTCGTTGTTTTTTTTTTTGTTTTTTGCTTTGTTTTATACTAAAAAAAAATTTGAAATTTGTGACATCACATAATTATTTTTTTGTCAGTTATACCGCAGATTTTCTTTATTGTTAATATACATATTGTGGATAAATTTTAAATCAAATATTCCGGACAATATAAAAATAATCTCCTGACATTTTGGTGTCTTTAATATGAGGCGTTGATAAGCAAAGTGATCAAACCCACAATATCCAGATTTTGAGTTTTATTTGTCATTATGTTCATATATTGAGCATAAATTTATGAAAACATATTTTTAGGCGCACATTTTAATATTTCTACCAAAGGATTCACAGCAAATTAACATTTTTCCATAAACCAAAATTTCAACTTTTTTAAAATATTAAATTCAATTTATCTCGTAAACGTCATTTTTGGGGTTAGACACCACTTTGCTTCTCAACGCCTCATATATAAATGAAATTATCAAATAAAATTTCCACTTATCAAAAAGACACCATAATATAAATAAACCCATTACACGGATTTTAATAAATTTCATTGCCAACTTCAATGTAGTTTAGAGAGTACAATCCATTTACCATTAATTACGATTCCACGCAGAGTTTTGAACACTTCAACTTCACAAACTAAACTACAACATGAAGTTGGCAAATAAAATTTACTAAAATTCGGTTAATGGTTTATTTAAATTTTGGGGGTGTCTTTGATAAGTGGAAATTGTGTATTCTCGATAATAATTTCATTTATATATTTTAAAGACACCAAAAATGGCCACCAGGAGGAGATTATTCATCATATTGTCCCGGAATTATAATAATGTTCTCCAATATTTGAATATATTGTATGTAAGTTTGCATAATCGCTAGTAATTCTGTATATATATATAATTAGCTCGATTAATAATCGAATTCACCGTAACATATACACAGTACATAACATACATATAATAATAATTATATGCTAAAATAATATGGTTTTGTGTTTGCGTTACATTTTATCCCGCAGAACAAAATGAACGGAAGATAGAAATGGAATTTTTCGTTTTTTTTTTTTGTTTTTTTTTGCATTTTTTTCTCCTTAACATAATTTTACAAAAAAAAAAAAAAATCACAAAAAATTAGCCCTTTTTCCCCCCAAAAATAAACAAAAAGAAAATTTCCCCCAGGTATATTTTTTATCTATTACATATACATATACAGTCATGGTCACAGAAAAAGATCCACCCAAGAGCAAAGTGATATAAAAATGAAATTATTTCTTTATATGATAGAAATTAAGGCACTACAAAGTTTTTTTTGTTATTTTTTTTATTCAATTGTAGTACTTGTGTATCCCATTACCAGATCGGGGTCGGTATTTAAAATATCACGGTATCCGGACAATTTGTAGAAAAAAATCATAGAAAAATAAATAATGGAAAATAATTACCCGGAAAATAAATAAAAAAATTATGCCTTTTCCGAAAAATATTTAATAAGTAAGTAACTATAACAATTTGTATGAAAAATTCGAATACCCTCCGACCATTTTTTCCCTACCAATTGGTTTTCTACCAATTGGTTTTCTACTAATTGGTTTTCTACGAATTGTCCGTGAATCAAAATCACATATGGCGATTACTTATATAGATAAAAACCATATTTAGATACTATATAGTGGATACGATTTTTGTGACCATCACTGTATATATACAAAAAGATACCCAGGGAAAATAATCCTTTTATATAATGTTTTAGAAATTTTTTTTTTTTTTTAAATTATGTATTACATATATGTTGTGTTTATGTTGTGTTTATGTTGTTATTTTAAATGAAAAAAAAAAAAATGAAAAAAATACCAAAAAAAAAAACCTAAAATTTCATTTCTTCTTCCTTTCGTTTTTTTTTTTTTGTATATTTTCAAAAAATTTTGTAAATTTGTCCTTTTTTTTTTGTCCTATAAAAATAATTCCTGAAGAAATCTCTCTCTATATAAAAATGCATGCATAAAATGTTGTGTAATTTAATGCACACAAATATTTATATATATATATATGTGTATATGTATGTAATTATTATTATATATTGAAAAAAAAAAAAAGGACAAATTCCATAAAAATTTATTGTAACTAAAGGAACAAATACCGAAACCCAAGAGAAAAATAAATAAAATTCATTAAGACCGGCGCACAATTGGGGGGCTTTAACCTTTTGCACACTCCATACAAAAATTCATATGCCGCGCCCTATATTCATGTTACCGTAGCCGCGCGCGCGCCGCCAATGGATTTGTGTTGGTTAAGCCTAGTATTACCTTGTTTCCATGACGAGTTGAACTCGAGTTCAAGTTTTCGTTAAATCCATTTCAACTCCACGAAACACTAGTGGGATTGAGTTGAGTTATGTCATTGTATTAGTAAATTGACATTTTATATCTTTGAATGTGTAAATGAACAAAAAAATTATTATTTTTTTTAATAATAATAATGGTGTCAGGAAGACTTTTTTGGAGTGACGATGAAGTAAAAATTTTAATATCAGTAATGGAGGAGAAAAACATATTAAAAATTAATATGACATAAATTTAATTATTATGAAATAAAAAAAAACTTTTTTATATCGTGTTGCCAGAACTGTCAGTTCAACTCAACTCAACTCGAGTTTTTGCATGGAAACGACTGGGGTTGAAATTTGAATTTTTTCAACTGATAACTCAACTCAACTCAACTCAATTCCGTGCATGAAAACATGGTTTATGTCGCCGTATAGCGGTGCCAAAGAAGGTGCAAAAGGTTAAAAATTACAATTAATGATGGAATGTTGTATATATACATATATAAATTCCATAATTTAACACGTTGACGGACACAAAAAAACATCACGTGATTCAGCTAAAGCTGAAACAAAAGATCACATAATCGGTCCACTGCAATTGCGCAGTAGGTTGTCCGCGAACGTGTTAATTGTCGTTTGTGTTGGTTTAGTTTTGAAAAAAAAATTTTTTTAAATTTACCAATCTCAGAGGGTAAATTTAAATTCTTGAAATTTTAACCTTAATGGACTTTGGAGTAAATTTTACACCGCATTTTTAAATGATATTTTTTTTTAGCATATATTTATTTATTTTTAAATATTTTTCTTGGTTTTAGTTTTAGAATATTTTGGATTTGTAGTTTAAAATATCAGCCGGTGTAAATATTTACCATCACGTCCATAGTTTTAAAGGTTAAATAAAATGATAAAAGAAAATTTATATAAATTTTTAAATTTTCGTTTTTTTTTTTTTTTGGGAAAATTTCACTTTGGAATTTCCCCCGAGTATATAAATAATTTCTATATATATATTATAAATAAATATTATAATAAAAATATTTCTATATAAAAAAATTTTCTTATAATTATTATTATTTTAATAATTTAGTTATATATATATTTGTTTTTATATAATTAATTTTAATTTGTAAATTGACTTAGAAATCGTATTTATACATATAGTAAATATATATATATATATATATATATATATTTGTATATATTTATATTTTAATTATTATATTTAATAAGCGTTTCTTCTTTAAATATTTTTCATAACTACAAAAATTAATAATAATAATAAAAAATGAAATATAAATTTAATAATAAATTTTATTCTTTTGATTTTTAGAATTCTTGTATCTTTTGTTTTTGAAAAATTACACTTAAAAAATGAAAAAATAATCTGAATCCTTATCATCCCCTTAACACAAACATTATTTTTTGTGTTGATAAGACATAAAGGACTATATATGTAAATATATATATAATATATATATATTTCAGATTATTGTATATATATATATATAAAGAATTCACACAACATTTATACACAAATATATTTATATTTATTTCAATTAAATTTGCAATTAAAATCCTTTAATTTTTGGGCTTTTTCTTTTCTGGGCAAAAAAAAAAAATTAAAATTAAATAAATGGAAAAATTTGAATATTGAAAATGAAAATTAAAATTGACACCTAACAAAATAAAAATATGCAATATAGAGGAATGAATTGGATAATAATATTGAGCCGTTGCGAGAACCAAAGTGGTCCAACCCACAAAATCCAGATTTTGAGTTTTATTTGTCATTATGTTCATATATTGAGCATAAATTTATGAAAACATATTTTTAGGCGCACATTTTAATATTTCTACCAAGGATTCACAGCAAATTAACATTTTTCCATAAACCAAAATTTCAACTTTTTTAAAATATTAAATTCAATTTATCTCTAAACGTCATTTTTGGGGTTAGACACGACTTTGCTTCTCAACGCCTCATTTATTGGTGTGTACATTTCTTATTTATGGCTAAATTTAAATTTGATCAATTTGTGAAATTGTTTTGCTTATTTCAGATCAGATTGATCTGATCAATCAATCTGATCCAATAATATTTACGAGTATTTATATGACTTTGATAATTACAATTAAATAAATCTGGAATTTATGTCAGTTTACCTTATCATTTTTAATTTAAAACACACAAAAAAAAAAAAAAATTGTTTTAAATTAATGGATTTGCCTGAAAATATGCAATTGGGATAATTTTTTTATATTTTTCGTTTTTGTACAACGCAAATATGTAAGTCATTTTTTTTTTGTTTGTTTTCAATGCAATTCAGATACTAAATGCTTGCTTTTTGCTTGCAAAACCGACGACTATATGCGAGTAAATTTTACGCGAAATTAAAAAGAATTTTACCCTAAATATAATATGGGAAATCAGTAAATTAATTATTGAAGGAATTTGTGTACACACAGAGGAAATTACAAATTTAAGTCAAATTTTAAATTCAAAATTAAATTCAAAATCAAAATGTTAAATCAAATTCAAAATCAAATTCAAACTAAAATTTTAAATTAAATTCGAAATCAAAATTTTAAATTAAATTCAAAATCAAAATGTTAAATCAAATTTAAACTAAAATTTGAAATTAAATTCGAAATCAAAATTTTAAATGAAAATTAAATCAAATTCAAAATCAAAATTTTAAATCAAATTCAAAATCAAAATTCAAAATCAAAATTTTCAAATCAAAATTTTAAATCAAATTTAAATCAAAAAGGAAAAAGCCCAAAAAAAAAATAAACCCCCAAATTTTATTTATGACATTTCTAAAATATCCTTTTTATGTAATATATATGTATTACATTTTTTTTTGTGTTGAAAATTTAATTATATAAAATTTTAATATTTAATTATATTTTAACATGCACATATATATATGTATACATTCATACAATCATACAATATATATATATGTATCTAAATCTATTCGTAATTTTGTGTGTATATAAGACATTTTTTAATTTTATCTTCCATCCATCTATGATGTAAACCTGACAATCCTTTTTTTTTTTGTTTTTTTGATTATTTTTATTATTTAAAAAAAAAAAAAAAAAAAATTTGGAAATTTTATTATGACTTCATTGAACCACGAAATGAAATTTAGCATCTCGAATTATTTATTTCTTATGTATAATATTTTTGTTTTTGTATTTTCCAAGCGCGTTTATTTTTTTTTTCCCTTTTTTCCTTTTTTCTATACAAAAAAAAAAGTTGGCAATAAAAAAATTTTTTTTTCTTTCTTTTTGATTTTTTGGTTTTTGATTTTTTTTTGGAAAATTAATACATAAAAAAAAAAAAAAAAAAAAATACTAAATTTAAGAAAGATGAATATATTTGATCCTGGATGATGAATATTTGATCCTATATTTAAAAAAAAAAAATTTTTTTTTTTTTTTTTTTTGGAAATTATTTAATTAAATTTTGTTTTTTTCTTTTGTTCATCAAAATTTTAATTAATTATATAATGCTGTTTCAACACTTAATGAAATTGTAGATATTCTTTCATCAGCAATATGTCTATCATCAGTACCACCAGATGGACCTGGTGATGATGGTGATACTGTTGTTGATGAATGTTGTGTTGGTAATTGTTGTAATGATATTGCACCACCACCACCTTGTTGTTGTTGGGAATGTTGTGATTGTGAATGACGTAAAAATCTAACTGGTGCTGAACTATCACCACATCCACCACCACCACCACCACCACGACTTTTATCACGATTACCAAGCTAATTTATATATATATACATTTTTTTTAACTATATATATACACTATCTCTCTCTCTCTCTCTATATATATATATTTATCAGTAATTTATAATTTTTCTCATTCGCACTTAAAATATTCAAAAGAAAAACAACAAAAAAAAACGAAGAAGAAAAAAAACGGAAATTCCAAAAGAAAAATTCAACCATAAATGTAATATACAGTATACAAAATCCGTATTCGTACACCCTTATTTTAAAGACAAAATTGTGTCAATTACTGCAAATGTCATGAAAAATTTTCTGGAAGAAATCATGAATTACATTAATGGAAGCATAAATTTAAAGAAAAAAAACGAATGTACTTTTCATTTTTTCATTATTCAATGATTATTTAATAATAAATTAAAAAATGTACGAATACGGATTTTGCATACTGTAAATTTACAAAAACATATAAAAACAACAACAAAAAAAAATTTTTTAAACCAACGTTAAAAGGATTAACTTAAAAATATAGAATTTAAAGGACTGATGTGTGTACCGAAAAGTTCCCAAAAATAATTAAATTATATTATTACAGTTCCTTTGCTAATAAAATGTTTATGTTGGCGTTTATGATTGGGTGGTAAATTTTTGGGGTTTCTTTGCTTCCTTAAGGTCTGCACAGCATTTTCCTTATCCTTTTGGACCATATATACTCTTAACTTTTTTCCGTGCCACATCTCGTCCGATCTGTAAAATTTATTTTATTAAGGATCCGCACCACCCCCCTTATTTTTCCATCTAAATTTCTGTCCACCGGGATCGTTTGGACCGACCACTTCTTGGTTTATCTTTGATGTTTTTTGTTTTGGGGTCTCCTTAAACTTTTTTTAATGGTTCGCCGCCAAGCAACGAAATTTTAAGTTCCATCTAAAATTTGGCTAACTTTTTTTTATTCATAGGAAAATTGGAAATTTTTTTTAGGTCCCTAAATTCGTTTTGATTCATGTTTACCATATACGAGGGCTGTCCGAAAAGTTCTTAGCCTGACACATAAAAGGCGTTATAAACGACAAACAGGTAGGTGTAGTGGAAAGTTCTACCTGTCATATGAACACATGTTAAATTTCATTTCAATCTGTCACTTCATTCTTTGTTTACAAGCCATTTGAAATTGACGTGTCAGTGATTTTTTTAGTAATGGAAAAATTGAAAAATCGTGCAGTTATTGAATATTTATTTAAGAAAGGTTTAAAAGGAGAGGAAATTTATACTGATATGGTGAATGTGTTAGGTAAAAGTGCTCCTTCGTATGCAACACTAAAAAATTGGATTGCTGAATTTAAACGTGGTCGTAAAAGCATTGAAGATGAACCATGCAGAGGACGTTAAAAAACTGCAACAGCATCAGAAATCATACGTAAAGTACATGATATGGTATTAGATGATCGACGAGTGAAAGTGCGTAAAATAGCTGATGCCATATCTCAAAAGATCGAGTTGGTTATATTTTGCATGAAGAATTACACATGAACAAGCTTTGTGCAAGATGGGTGCCGCATTTGTTAACGATCGATCAAAAACGCATTCGAATGAGAATTTCTCAAGTCTGTTTGGATCGTTTTAAACAAAATAAACGGAATTTTAACCGTCGTTTTATAACTGTTGATGAAACATGGATCCATAATTATACACCAGAAGAAAAAGAACAGTCAAAACAATGGATTGAAGCTGGTGGAAGTGCACCAAAGAATGCAAAAACAGTTCAATCAGCCGGAAAGATTATGGCAACAGTTTTTTGGGATTACAAAGGTATTTTATTGATTGATTATCTTGAGAAAGATAAAACAATCAACTCAGCATATTACTCAAGCCTTTTGGATCAACTGGATCCAAAAATTCGTAGAAAAATACTTGGTTTGGTGAAGAAAAAAATCATTTTTCATCAAGACAATGCACCTGCTCACAAAAGTGTTTTAACGATGTCTAAATTGAATGAATTAAAATACGAATTGCTTGATCATCCACCGTATTCGCCAGATTTGGCTCCCAGTGACTATTATCTGTTTCCAAACCTGAAAAAATTCCTTGCTGGAAAGCGTTTTACGTCAAATGATGAAGCTATTGCAGCTGTAAACGGTTATTTTGCAGAGCTCGAGGAAAATTATTTTAATCAAGGGATAGAATTGCTAGAAAAACGTTGGAATAAATGCATTGATGTTATGGGAGATTATATTGAAAAATAAACATAACTTTTAAAATTTAACTGTTGTTTTTCATTGCTAAGCTAAGAACTTTTCGGACAGCCCTCGTATGAGCAATAATTTGAAAAAAAAAACTAATTTATAAGGTACAAATTAAAATTTTAGCATACTATACAGAGAAAAGTTCCAGGCCTATATAGTAGATGGCGCGTTTCTCATAACTGCATTGGATTTTTCAATTTTGAGAACTTTTCCGGTACAGTCCTTATCCAAATAAAATTTATATATATATGTAATATGTAATATACACTCACACACACTCATATATTATAGTATACCATTCATATACATTTATTTATTATTATAAAGAAATTATATAAATATATATGTTATATATTTGTACTAACTTGATTTCCGTTTCCTGGCCGAACATTTTTATATGGTTGAAATAATACCAAAAATACTTTTGGTGCCAGTAAACATGATAGTACAGCTGTTGCGCTAATATTCAAACACATACATAAACTAGATATTTGGATCTAGATATATATAGAAAATTACAACAATAAACATAATTAAAGATTTATATTAAAAGCTAAAACTATAAATATATATATATAATATTTTCATCACATCATAATATAAAATTGCGACCATAATTTGGTGATTGGTTGTTTAAAGTTTACCATTTAAAGCAAAGAGCATTAAAATCCCGCATAATTGAAATTTATTGAATTTATAAAGTAAAAATGATATTTTCTATACCATTTTCAGATTAAATTAGTCATTTTTCAAATTGAATTAATCATTTTTCAAAAATCATTGATCATTTTTCAAAAAAAATTTAAACATTTTTCAAATAGAATTGATCTTTTTTCAAATTGAATTAAACATTTTTCAATTTTATTTGAAAAAAAAGTCAATTCAATTTGAAAAATGTTTAAAAAAATTTTGAAAAATGATCAAAATTTTTTGAAAAATAATTAATTCAATTTGAAAAAAGATCAATTCTATTCGAAAAATGTTTAAAATATTTAAAAAAAACGACTAATTTAATTTGTATAATTTTGAAGAAAGTGAATCACAATTTTGATCTTAATGGTGCTTTTAAAGCGTCTATATGGTTTACGCGTCACTTTTTCAATTGTATATAACATTAATGATTTTTACCTTAAGGGCAAAACATTCCCCCACACCCCCGTAATATATAGTACAAAATGAATTTATTTATATATGTATACATATATATATTTAAATTTAAAATTTAATTTTTATTATTATTACCTGATAATCATTTCGTGTACCAAAATATATTGGTAAAAATGCTAACCATACAATACATGTTGAATACATTGTAAATCCAATATATTTAGCTTCATTAAAATTTTCTGGTATTTTACGTGTTTTAAATGCATAAATTGTACATAATGCAATTAATATAATATTATATATTAATGATAATGCTAATGAAAATGATGATACTTTGCATGTTAATACAGCTGTTAATGGATATGGATGTATTTCTTTAACATCTGGTGTTTCAATAAATGACCATACAATTGATCCAAGCAATTGTATACTGACCAATACTATTTTATAAGGATTCAAATAAAAACAATTTTTTTTAAGATTTTGTGTGTGCGTGTGAAACTTACCAACTGAAAACCATATTTGTGATTTTGGTGATATATAGCCAGGTCGTTTAACTGATTTAACACCATTATTAAATATACGTGATATACGATTTGTTTTTATAAATATAGCTGAATAGCATATACTTAAACCCAAACCTAAGCTAAGTCTTAACATTGCACAATGTGTTATTGATGGTGGTGCTAATATAACAAATGTTGTACAATAACAACATAATATACCACATAATAATACATAACATAATTCTCGTCCAGATGCCATTATAACAGGTGTACGATTATATCTATATATAAAAATTAATTTAATAAATTATTTGGGTATAATATATATATATATATATATATATATACATTTCCAAGGACTAAATAAACTTTGTAATTAAATTCGTAAATTCAAAAATTATAGTAAAATTATTAATGTAAAATTTGAAAAATGAATAAAATTTTGATATATAGAAAAGTCGAAAATTTTAGATTGATTTCCGATTTAAATTTAATCTAAATTATTATCACTTTTTTGTATGATAAACAAATAAAACTTGCAAGTATTTTTTATTAGTATTTTTATAATCATTTTCATTTTATATTAATTTTACAATTTTAATTATTTGACTATTCGCTATTTTGAATGTTATTATACATCATCTATACACAATCTACAAGAGTCTAAGAAAATTTTGGTCCAATTTAAGGACATTCGTCATTTTATTAATATAAAGTTCTAACATATAGTTCAAATGAAAATATTTGTGATGATGTGATTTTGTAAAATGAAAAATGATTGAATATTAAGTGCAAAAATATAATCGTGATTGAATCTGAATCCGCATAGAGTTAGTCCAAGAATATTGAAAGGAACCATCCATAGGTCAAAGTAAATCAATGATATACGTTTAACCAAACACGTCATTACACTTTTTATTAATTTTGGGTTAAATGCTCGACAGACTAAAAAATGAAACTATATGAAAATTACAATTTAGTTCCAAGTAATTTACAGAAAGGATATACAATGCTCCCAGTTACTGAACCAGGACTACTGGTAAAATTCAAAATTACATTTTTATATATAATTTGAAATGGAAAAAGTTGTATTTAGTCCTTTGGAAATTAATAAAATATTAAAATATATACTTACGCCATAAATACACTAACTGTGAAAAATGTAAAAAATATACCAATTGCTGAAAAACATATTGGTACTAATGCCCATGGACTCATCCAATCAATAACTTCTGGTGTTAATTTAATACAACCAGTACGATTAATATCTGGTGCCCATCCTGGTCTACATGTTTCACATGTATCATTTTTAACATATGCATCTTCACGACAACGAACACATGACCAACAACATAAATCCTGATGATTTCTAACATGACCAATTGGACATGGTTCTGAACAAACTAATTTTGGTACAGAACCACTCCATTTTAATGCTGACATATCTAAATCAAGTCTGAAAAATTTGTAAAATAGAAATTTTATATTTTTTAATTTCTACGACAGGTAAATACAATTAAAAAAATTAATAATAATTAAAAAAAATTATATTTTTGCATCCTGGATAATATTTGTATTTTTTTAAATAATTTTTAATTATAGGAATTAAATTTTGTATAAAATTTATAACGAAAAAAAAAAAACATGCTGGGTGGTAGCCATATTTATATGATGACTACCACCACCACTCCTTAAATGCCCACAGGATAATAAAATATCATTTTGGCAATCACATTTATGACTTCTTTGCTATCTATAAGTGTTTTAGAAAAACAAAATTGATTTTTTTTCTGGCACATTTTTATCAAAATCCGGAACTTCTTAAAGGATTAAATCAATTTCTAAGTATTAATATTTATCCTGATGGGGTATATACAAAACTTACATATTTTTGTATAGGTATACAGTCATGGTCACAGAAATAGATCCATCACCATAAGAGCAAAGTGATATCAAAATGAAATTATTTCTTTATATGATAGAAATTAAGGCACTACAAAGTTTTTTTTGTTATTTTTATTTTCAATTGTATAGTACTAGAGCAGCGGTGGCCAAAATGGGGTCATACTTTTTCTAAGGGTCGCCAATTATTGTAAAAAAAAAAAATCCCAACAAAAAAATACCCAACTGATAATTAAAAATTAAAATTCCAATACTATTTTATTAAGAAGTTTATTTGTATATTTATACTTTAAGTAACTGGTGAATTCAAGTATATTTATTAATTTTGATTTTGTAAGTAATAAGAGTAGTTACTAGTTGCATTTATTGGTGAAAATTTCTGCTTAAAAAAATGGAGTCACTTGCTAATTTGATACCCAATCAATATAGCCAATAATAATAATCGGAAAATCTGATACATGTGTCACAACTAATTAAATACTCAAACCCAGGCACATCCATCGCATTAACAAAATCAATACTAATCAATAATTATATCTAATATGATATATTTATAATAAATATAATATGCATGTATTTTAATATAATTTTGTTTTTCACTTTTAAATTTTTTCAGTTTTTTTTAGTATTACACTTGACATTTTTTCCACTAAAAAAACAGGGGTCGCGACATAAAAAGTTTGGCCACCCCTGTACTAGAGACAGTGTTGTGTATCCCATTACCAGATCGGGTTCGGTATTTAAAATCACATATGAAGATTATTTATATAGATAAAATGATTCCACTATCATTTAAATAACCATTACTATAGTGAATCTATTTCTGTGACCATCACTGTATGTGTATATAGTAGGTAATAATAATAATAATAATAATAATGATAAAATTTACCTATATGTATACATGGTTCTATAAATTAAAAATAATATATAATTGATTTAATGCGACTTCCTTTTTTTTGTAACCTAATTTTACTTCTCTTTATTGTATACTAAAAGATTTTATTTCAAAAAAAAAAAAAAAGATTATTTACAATAGGAAAATACTCTTACCAAAAATTTATAAAACACAAAAAACCCAACCACCACACACACACCCCCCCCCCCCAACCAACCACTCTTTCTTATTAAAAAAAAAAATTATTTTTTGCTAAAAGGTTTTCTCCATTTTTCATATACAGTGACTCACAGTGAAAATGGTCCACCTTTCAAAAAAAAATCAAAATTATAAAGAAAAATCTTGAAAAACCAATAGGGGAAGAAAAAAATGAAACATGTATAGATTTTTATAGTTTAATACTTGCGTAATATCATTTAATAAAACAAATACGACATCACAGTGAAAATGGTCCATCTTAAATTGGAATTAGAAAAATTACATTGGACCATTTTCACTGTGAGTCACTGTATATATACAAAAAATTTTAATATGTAACATTAACATAATTAACAGATATTGCCTATACATAGATACATATATGTATATATGGTATAATGTCGTATGTATCTAATGTAAAAAAAATGCCGCGCAGCCGAACTACTGATCAGTAGTTTTATAATCATGGGCTTTTTTTAAATTATCTACTGTAAATGCATCTTTTGAGTATATATTACACCCTCTAGTGGCAGAAACTAAAATTATAACAACTGTGATTTTATACTACTACTTTCTACCTTTCATATGCGACATTAAACCTAATTTTTGGGTTTTATTGACTATTGGAAATCGCATTTTAAAAATTAACATTTTATATACTTTACCATTCAGCGCCTCTAGCGGTATAAATTTGAAATATGGTTACTATTCTACTCTTAAATACCTTTCCAACGAGTGGTCAAACTTCATTTTTGGTGCACATTTACTATATAAAATTATATTTTTATTCGGAAAAAGATGTTTTGGCAAAATGTGAAAAGCGCCGCCTACTGGCCGAATTTTAAAATTCTATCAATGACATCGGGTTCTCAATAAATCAAGCTTTCCATCGGTGGGTCTATCATAAATTTGTGTGTACAGTAACCATGTGAAATATTTGGTTTTTATTGTTTACATCGGACAGACGGACAGAAAAGCGTTAACATAAGGGATTTTTTTTTTAAAAAAAGCCCTAAAAAAACAAGGGAATACTTTCGAATAACGGGCCCGAGCTTTTAAGATGACGTCATTACATAACGGTACTTTATGACATTACAAATATCGTTAAGGAGAAAATGGCAAAAATATGCATTATTTTTTTTTAAATTTGTAATGCATTTTTCGGCCACTAGATGACGTTTGCGGGTAAAATGACATCATTATTCGGAGTCCTGATGTCATAAAGTACACCGTTATGTAATGACGCCATCTTAAAAGCTCGGGCCCGTTATTCGGGAAGTACAACCAAAAAAAAATTTATAAACAAAAAAAAATCGTTTTTCTTTTTTTTAACAACATTTATAATCTATTTTTGGTTTTTTTGGGGGTTTTGGGGGTTGGTTGGTTGCAAATATTCCAAAAAAATTTATTATTGGCTTTTTCTTCAATTTATTTAACAAACAACAAAAAAATATACACAAAAAATTATTTCTCATATAATTAACCATAAAAAAAAAAATAATAATAAAAAATAAAAAAAATACTTTTAAAAGAATTCCATTTTTTTTTTTTTGTGTTATGGTTATATACTAATTAACCAAAAAATATATATATATATATATTAAAGACAAAAAAGGATAATACTCCGCAGTATAAAAAGAAGTATAATTTCATATCATCATCAACCTCCCCCCCCCCCCCCCCATATACATATATCCGTATAAATAACAAATTAATTATAATTAAAAAAAAAATATTCTCATAATTAAAAAATTCATTTATATTTTGTATACAATAATTTTGACAAATTTAATAATCCTGTGGCATTGAATGTAAATATTAAATAACCAATATATAGGAATTAAATTAATTGTAAATTTATATTATAGCATTTCCAAAGGACTAAATAACACTTTTTCCATTTCAAATTATATATAAAAATGTAATTTTGAATTTTGCCAGTAGTCCTGGCTCAGTAACTGGAAGCATTGTATATATCCTTTCTGTAAATTACTTGGGACTAAATTGTAATTTTCATATAGTTTCATTTTTTAGTCTGTCGAGCATTTAACCCAAAATTAATATAAAGTATAATGACGTGTTTGGTTAAACGTATATAATCATTGATTTACTTTGACCTATGGATGGTTCAATATTCTTGGACTAACTCTATGCGGATTCAGATTCAATCACGATTATATTTTTGCACTTAATATATTCAATCATTTTTCATTTTACAAAATCACATCATCACAAATATTTTCATTTGAACTATATGTTAGAACTTTATATTAATAAAATGACGAATGTCCTTAAATTGGACCAAAATTCTCTTAGACTCTCGTAGATTGTGTATAGATGGTATAATAACATTCAAAATTGCGAATAGTGAAATAATTAAAATTGTAAAATTAATATAAAATGAAAATGATTATAAAAATACTAATAAAAATACTTGCAAGTTTTACTTGTTTATCATACAAAAAAGTGATAATAATTTAGATTAAATTTAAATCGGAAATCAATCTAAAATTTTCGACTTTTCTATATACCAAAATTTTATTCATTTTTCAAATTTTACATTAATAATTTTACTATAATTTTTGAATTTACTAATTTAATTACAAAGTTCATTTTGAAAATTTACAAAGTTTATTTGGTCCTTGGAAATGCCATATAAATATATATAATTTTTAATAAATCCCGAATAATAAATGTAAATCAATAATTTAAAAAATTTATTTGATTTGTTTTCATTACAAAATTAATTAATTTATTACCACATACAAAATATATATATATATATATATATATATATGTATATGTATAGGTAAGCAATAATTTTTTTTATGTGATTTAAGGAATTAAAATTATCCAAAAAAAAACATTAATATTTACAATTAATTATTCATTAATTATATAATTATTCAAAAAAATTGATTTCTAAAATATTGAAATAATATGGTAAAGAAGGATAATCAAAATAATTTAATATATATATATATATACCTAATACATAATATATACTATACTTAAATGTCCTTAAATGATTTATAAAATGTTACAAAAAAAAATTAATTTGTTATTTAGAGAGAGCGCAGCGCATTAAAATAAAAAATGGATAATTTGAAACCGCGGATTATTTAATATCATTAACCCATTAGATGCCAAGGAAAACCTATCGGAAATAAATCAGTTTTTTTTTTATGAAAATATTAAAGTTTAATGGTAAAATAAACAAAATCGGCAACAATTTTAAAGAAAAAATTTTTAAATTGCAAATTTTAAAGAAAACATTAAAATAGAAAAAAATTTACCAAAAAGACAACTTTTATTTGTCTTTAGTTATATCCTTGGGATTTATTTGAGCTTTTCAAAAGTAAATACAACACAAACGATACCAAATAAAAATTCCATACACTTTATTTGTAAAGACACTTTACAAATTCCATTACACAATTGAAAATTATACCAAAAAAAGGAAAAAAATATTCCGTTTGTCTGAACCTGAAATAAATCTGGAATTCCCGCAAATATATACATTGTAGGGGACATCTAACAGTAATATTATGTTAGTGACTTGAGTCCAATACAATATTTCATAGCTTGCAGTAGGGACATCTAAAACTCTGTGCCAAAATTGGTACTATGGGTAGAATGGGTTAAGAGAATCAACTATATATTACATTTATATAATTGATGAAATTTTTATTTATATTAATTCAAAATTAAATCAAAACATAAAACTCCACCATACCAAACCAACCATACCATCAAACACACCACCACCCCCCCCCCCATTCTGCTAACACCACAACCTAACAATAAATAGAAAATGTGAAATAAAACAAAAAATTCTTATTTCGTGCTATTGAATTTTTGTAATGTTTTATATTATAATTTCATTTAAAAGTGAAAAATTATGTGTGCACAAAAAAAAGGTGAAAATAAAACAAACACGAAAAAAATGGAAAAAAATCCAAAAAAAATAGGATGAAAAAAAAAAGGTCCTTATTTTGTAATAAGAAGAAGAAATAAAGGAAAAAAAAAATTTTTTTTCAACAAAAATCTTTTAAGTGATTTGTGATGATAAATATTATTGATGCCAGCACCATCATCATTAACCTACCCACACACACCCCCCTCCACCCCCATTAAAATCAAATATAAATCCTTGTATGTGCTTTTTCATAATTTAAATAAATAAAATTACATAAAAATAAAAAAAAAATAAAAAAAAATTCGAATTTAAGTACCAAAAACAAAAACGACATAGAAACAAATAAATCGAAATAAATAAAAAAATAAATCATAAATTTTATCATAAAAAAAAATCATAATTAAATTCCATTTATTGTGGAGATAAAGCACAGAGTTTACTACATCTCTGTGTGATGATTGTTGCATAGATTAATTATTTGAAATTTGAATTAAGAGGAAAACACTTTGTAATTTTATAGTCTTTTAATTAATCCTTGATACATAAACCGTTTTTTTTTTTTCAAATTGAAATTCGCAACATTTTTTTGTGATTATTTATTAACAATTATTACCGTTTAATTATTTAACTACTTACACACACATAGAAAAAATCGATTCTTTAAGTATAATAACACAAAATGATAAACCCCAGAGATTTTGGTCAATAAATATAATAAAAAATATCCAAATACTTAAAATAGTTAATTGCAGATTTACACAATTAACCCTAAAAAAAATTGTAGCAAAAACAGGAGGCGCAGTAATACAAAAAACGCTGGGCGAAATCTTGTAACGATTTCAACGAAAACTTCTTGAATTTATAATCTTTCGACCAAAATATTTATTAGTTTCATTTTACCTTCTATAGAATTTCGATTTAAATTAGATTTTCAATTGGGGGGAAAAAAAAAATATTGAAATTATAATTTAAAAAGCAAAAAAAAACAAAAAACATATTTGAATTTAATTAAGAAAATTATGTTTATTACTTAAACACATAAAATCATATACAAAAAATCATGAATTTTGTTGAATTGTGAAGAAAAATGTTTGCGAATTTGTTAATTTTCCAATTCAATTACAAATTTTTCGAAAATCATTTGTCTATGATTTTTGAAATTTGAAAATTTTATATACCAAAAAAAAAAATGATTAATTTCATTTGTTAAAAGGACTTTTTTTACGTTTTGTTACTATATTATTTTTGCCCTCTTTCTCTATATAAATAGACTGAAAAATAATTAAAAAAAATCCTGGAGAAGGACTTTTTTTATTCATAATTTTTTTTGTTGTAATAAATTTTTTCTTCGACAATATTTTTTTGTAAGTTTTGCGGTCAAATCAATTACAAATAAATATAAACCTACACATATACTTTAAATAGGATAAAAATATAAAACGAGATTTTTCTTCAATTCAAAAAATTATGGAGAAATAAAAATTTAAGGACGATAAAAAAAAAGTTTAATAAATACAAAAAAAAAAAAAAATCAATCATAATTTACAAAAATTCTATATAATGTCCTTTCCATTGAATAGTATTTTAAGTATATTAAGTAATTAAGTATTTTATTAAAAAAAAAAATATTTAAAAGCTTAATATTGTTGTTAGATGGGGGGTGGGTGTTTGTGGGTTTGTGTTGCAGGTGGCTGTTTCCTGTGTTTAATAAATCAATTTTAGACAATTTAAAATTTGATTTAGACAAAAAATATTTTTCATACATCAATTTCTAATATACCAGACCCATCCTGCACCACCAATATATATTTTAATTGTTTACCAAAATTTATAGGGTAAAAGCACTAGTAGCCAAGCCAGTTAAGGATTTTTTTCTACCTTTTTTTTTAATCGTTATATTAACGTTAAACTATGTATAAAAGCAATCAAAAAATGTTTTTAAATATGAAAACGTTCTTAAAAGAATATTCTAATAAATATTTCGCGTGTCCAGAACTAAGCACTAATCCTGTCAAAGATTCTCTACTTATACCTGTATGAAGAGAACCGTTCTCCGCATAGAGGTATGCGGTTGAAAAGGATCGATAAACTATTTAAAGTTTCTCGGCCCCAGTATTTGTACCTGATGCGTGCGAGAGTGTCACATTCGTACACTAGATTCTCTCTATTGTGGCATCTTTCGTTTCATCACCACAGCGACATAACTCAACCATGATGGGAAACCGTATGCTAGGTATACCATGTGTACCGATCAAGCAATGACCAGTAATGAGACCGATCAGTTTTCTGCAGTTTGTTCTATTCATATAGTTACACTAAATGTTTACGGATTAAATTTTGCAAATTGGCCAAATACTAATAATGGCCTGCATTTCTTCTAGTGCTTTTACCCTATACATCATAATTTATATAGTATATAAATAGTTATTATAAGTTTTGTTGTTAAGAAAACATACAACAACACAAATTTTCCACGAATATATTAAAAAAAAATTTCCTTTTTTTTTTTTTTTGTTATGTTGTAAATAAGAGCATATAAGTATTATACATAAATATATTATGTTTATTAAATTATTCTATTATTATGAAATAAAAGGGGAGAGAAAATAAGAAAAATCTTTGTTGTCAACACAATATTTAAGGTGAAATATATAAATAAACTAATATGCACATAATATAATATTACCAGAAAAACATATTATTAATCATAAACACAAATAAATATAAGATTATAGAGGACAATAACAACACAAAACAGAAAAAAGAAAATTAATTGGAAAAAATTCAATATGAAAATATGGAAAAAATAAAAATAATAATAAAGAAAATTTTATAATAATAAAATTTTTTTAGGTCGTCAAAAGTCGTCAAACCTTTAAAATTATTACATATAAATATACTTTGTTTTTTTTTTTTTTTTGTATACCATTTTCAAATTTTAAACCACAATCGATTTTCGAAAAAATTTGTAATTGAATTGGAAAATTAACAAATTCGCAAACATTTTTCTTCACAATTCAACAAAATTCATGATTTTTTGTATATGATTTTATGTGTTTAAGTAATAAACATAATTTTTTTAATTAAATTCAAATATGTTTTTTGTTTTTTTTTTTGCTTTTTAAATTATAATTTCAATAATTTTTTGTTTCCCCCCAATTGAAAATTTAATTTAAATCGAAATTCTATAGAAGGTAAAATGAAACTAATAAATATTTTGGTCGAAAGATTATAAATTCAAGAAGTTTTCGTTGAAATCGTTACAAGATTTCGCCCAGCGTTTTTTGTATTACTGCGCCTCCTATTTTTGCTACAAAATTTTTTTAGGGTTAATTGTGTAAATCTGCAATTAACTATTTTAAGTATTTGGATATTTTTTATTATATTTATTGACCAAAATCTCTGGGGTTTATCATTTTGTGTTATTATACTTAAAGAATCGATTTTTTCTATGTGTGTGTAAGTAGTTAAATAATTAAACGGTAATAATTGTTAATAAATAATCACAAAAAAAATGTTGCGAATTTCAATTTGAAAAAAAAAAACAAACGGTTTATGTATCAAGGATTAATTAAAAGACTATAAAAATACAAAGTGTTTTCCTCTTAATTCAAATTTCAAATAATTAATCTATGCAACAATCATCACACAGAGATGTAGTAAACTCTGTGCTTTATCTCCACAATAAATGGAATTTAATTATGATTTTTTGTTATGATAAAATTTATGATTTATTTTTTTTATTTATTTCGATTTATTTGTTTCTATTTTTTTCAATAATTTTTCATTTTTTTGTGATAACAAACTTGTCATTTCCTCCCCGCCACCCAAAAAAAAAACCCCCCATATATATGAAATAGAAATATGTTTATAAATTAAGAGAGAATCTATAATATATTTTTCTTGTCTAATAATAGCTTATCTATAATAATAATAATATAAAAAGTATCTAAAAAAAATTAATGCGTGTATACAAGGCCCAATAATAATATATTCAAAATTGATTATATATATCCACCTTACATATACCGCCCCCCCCCCTCCCCCCAGGTAAAGGAAAATTGTATAGAAAAAACCTGTTGTCAACTGTTATTAAAGAATATGTCATACATATAGATCCTTCTCTACCCACACAACCCCCCTTTCCCCCTCCCGTAAAAAAATATCATCTTTTTTATATTTCAATGTCGCACAACAACAAAAAAAAATATCTCAACATTATAAAAATTATGATTTTTTTTTTTTTTTTTTTTTTTTTGTTTTGGAAAAGCATAAATAAAATTTTACTTGTTGTATATTTGATGGAAAAATTTTTTTTGCGATTTTGTGAATATATATATATATCCTTAAGATGCGTATGTATATACAGATAATATAGTCACCCAAAAATTTGTTGTCTTTTTGTGTATATATTTAGTAGACCCAAATCCATTTAATAATTCATAGAGGCGAGGAATACTGTATGTGTTAATACAAATTAGAGTAATATATTTGTTTATCTTGTTCGACAGCCCGTGAAAAATATATATATATATATATATATATATATATATTTTGTTATAAAAATATCTAATATAGATTGATATATGGTTTTTTTTTTTTCTTTGGTATATTTAAAAGATTTTCACAATTTTAATCTGATTTTTTTATTAATATTATATTTATATATTCATTAAAAAAAAAAAATTTTCCTTGTCACATCACCAACAATTTTATAATAAAAAATCTCCTCTCTATATAATAATTTCATTTATTTATTTATTTATTTCTATTATATTTCTGGCTGCGGTCCACTAAGCTAAAAAAAAAAAAAAACGCGTCTTTATCAGTTGGCCAATATGTTGGTTCACCATAACTTGATGTAGTAAACTGACATCCGGTATACCTAATTGCTTTTCTTAGCTATCTGGGCCTCTAAGTCAGTGTATAATATTCTCGATTATGATCTAATAATATAAGGTCTATGCTTGACAGTTCTATCAATGAAATATGTGACGTCATCGGCAAGAAATTTTATATGAAATTAATGATGTGTTTCTTACTTGTGCCCAGATCGATCTAATAAATCTATAGAACTGTTTTCATATTTTGACTCAGATCAATCAATTTGAGAATCCCCACACATGCCTCCCAAAATTTTGTATTCTTTCCGGCAAATATTGGTGCATTTTTTTATCTGATGAAAAATCTCATACTGTTTCTTATTTTATAAGTCAGATTAATTTGATCTACAGATTTGAAAGAATCTATAATTGATCTACAGATTTAAATAAGAAACACAACAAATATAATAAATTAAATAAAAGCCACAGCCAATTAAAATATCTTTAAAAATTCTACAAAGCAAATTTACGTCATTGAGAAGAAAATGGCGAGTGTCAAATTATATCCAGCAGACCTTATTTATATTATTAGATCATGATTCTCGATTCCCCCCAGTCAGTGTGCTTGGCATTGAAGTCTCGCCTGCTAGTATAAATCTGTCTCCCTATTATTTCATTAAAAGTTTGATGATCTATTTTACAGCCATTTCGAGTTAAGATCATATTTTTCGGGTTTATTTTATATAGATTAGTAATTTAGTTTAGTTTAGTAAAGTGAAACGTTAAGGCTATACACTGTTGCCTTCCTATACACGGATCTATTATATTTTACATTTCCCTATTTAGTTATGTGGGTCAGTTGAATATCAATTGTAAAACCCCAATATATATTTTCCTGACCATAGCAGAATTTTAATCTCTTGAGGGACTATTTAGAAAACCCCCAGATAATTCATCAGTCTTTTCTGAAGGATATACATAAATGTTCCGCTGTCTCTTCATTCGTTTGAACAGAATCGCGATATAGTAATATATACAAAATTAACCCAACAGATAAAAAACGCATTTTTTTTTTTGTGGGATGTATATTATTCCATTAGACGCGAAAGGGTTAAGCTTGGGCTACAATGTGCCGATCAGTTCGGTACCGATCAGTTCAGTAATTTCCAAATTTGACGTCTTCATATATTTTGTATGGAAAATCGATTGGCTGAACACAATAGGTTGGAACTGATCGATTCGGAACAGAACAAATGGAAAGATTTCGGAACGATTGAACTTTCACGGAACCTACGGAAGCTAACTTCATGAGAAATGATATTTCAGTCAATATAATTTAGGTTAGGTTAATCGCCGCCAATATTTTCAATATGATGGATGAAGAAAAGTTTATTGAGGATATTAAATTATATCCTGAATTATTTAACAAACATTAAATTATCCATTTTTATAAAAATAATTTTTTTTTCGACACAAAACGTCACCAATTTTTTTTGTTTTTTGACACTACAAAACTTCAAACTGACAAATTTAATCGGTTGGTGTCGGAAGCTATGTAGCCAGCCCACTTAACGAATCGATTTGGAAATTACTGAACTGATCGGTACCGAACTGATCGGCACATTGTAGCCCAAGCTTTAAGTGTAAAAAGATCGTTTTTTTTTTAAGAGTTTTTACGATTTACTATATAGTTACAAAAATGTATTGGGGACAATTTTTTTTTAATTTTTAATTTTTAATTTAATTATGGTCATTTTTCAAAATATTTTAATCATTTTTTTTGTTTTTGATAAATAATTGAACAAATTTTTAAAAATTTGTAATAATTGTTTAAATTTTGTTTTGATTTTTACAGAAAATGCAATTTAATTTAATTTAAAAAAAAAGAAAAAAACTTACCCTTGTTTCCAAGTTCCAATTGGTACATAATCAAATTTATCACCAGATTGTTGATATTGATAAATATTATAAAAACCATGAGCATCACCGTCTTCATTAAAACCAATCTATATATATATATATATATAATACGAAATTATGAAAATATATATATAAAAATAAATAAATATATATAAAAATTATTAATGTAAGGGCCATTGTCGAGGCGTGAGTCGTTTCTGTACTAAAATCGTGTCATGTGATTATGAATGGTGATTTTAATAGACAATTATTGTCGATAAAATTTACATTTGATGGCGATTACATTTTTATTCGCGACAGATAACGAATTGAATATGCTTTATTTTCAATTAAGCTGTTAACTTGGGCTTGATATTTGGTAAAAACATTCATTTTATAGTGCTCTATTGTTAACTATGCCAGAGTGCTCCTCCATTATTTCCCACAATGTCTCAGAAATCATATTTTCATCATATAACCCATCTTCCAAGTAGAGCTAATGGGAGAGCACTAGCATAATTAACTTATAGATCACTATAATGAATGTGTTTACCAAATATCAGAGCCCGATCCATTAAGAGCTGCGCGATAATTTCAAAAAAAATAAATTGTCTATAAAAAAATTGGAAAATTATAATTTGAATAATTAAAATGAAAATGAATAATAATTAAAATAACGATCTAAATCATTTTAAAATGATTAGAAATGGAAATGATTATATAAATGGCGAATTACACATAATGGAAAATTAATCTTGCGTTCACCCCTCAACGTCACGTCGTCCACGTATATAATGTGACATTGTAGTTTTCCCTGAAACTCGATATGTCACACACATATATATGGGTCACATTTTATTAGAAAAATGTATAATTAAAGTTACAATTTTTCGGTAGTTTTATGGGTAAGTAATTTTTTTGCAAATTTTATATAGTTTCTGGGTTGAATATGACACATAGTATTTGTGTGTCCAACGGTTTGCTGGACTAAAATTATGATGAAACATATACTATTTTTTGGGCTCATGAATTTCTATACAGGAAACTCAAAAACTGGTGAACGTGATATTTATATATATATAGAAAAACTTATAAGGACCAAAATTTATATAATAGAAATTTTACATATACATAGCTATAGTTAAACTATATAAATATAATATTTTGTGAATTTCATGGAAAATCAAAAAGAATATATCATATATATATATATATATATATATCTTACTATTCAGCACATTTTATAGGTTATATATTTGAAAATTTAAAAAAGGTCCTTAAAATTCGATGGCAAATAACAAAAAAAAAAATAAAAATATCTTCCCCCCATATACCCAAACCTCTCATATACATATACTTTATTTATATATAATCTTCCCCATACCCAAACCTCATATATATATATAAACGAATCTATTTATAAATTTAAATTTTCAAATCATATTTATTTATTTTTTCTTATTTTCTATGGGATTTACTTTTATATAGGAATAAATTGTTCATAATTAAATTTACACTTATTAGGACCATGTACAATATATATATATATATATATATATATATATATATTTCACATAATAAATCATAAATAACACTATATATCCTACAAGAAAATTCACACCCCATCGTACAAAAAATTTTATACCACAACAAAAAATACAAAATAAAATTTCGCTCACACCACACCATCCATCACCCCCCCCCATATCCATCCACCATATATGACCTTTATAACAAGATATTTGTAAAAAAAATAATAAAAGAAAAAATTACAAAAATTATATTATTTTTTTTTTTTTGTTGGTGATGAGGTGTTACAAAATGATTTTCCTATAAATGGGAAAATATATTTATATATAAACACCTGTACCTATACCTATACCTACAACAACAACAACAACAACAACAAAACAAAAATCATCGTTAATTACATGTCAAAGATTGTGTTTGTAAGTAAAAATTATAAGTAAATAAGATATTATAAAGTAAATTGAAGATTGTGTGTAATTCTGCGAAATAAATTTATGTATACAAAATATTTCCACATAATTCCTTTATATATATATATATATATGTATATACTTTGATTGAAGTATTTCTAAGTACATATATATTTTCGCATGTTTTAATTCATTTAAAAATAATTCAAAGTATATATACTTCCACCACAAATTGTAAAATATTTTGTTTAATATAGAAATGCTTCAAAGTACCTACTCTCTCTCTAAATCTAAAACGGCTAGAATGGGGAGTTAATTTCTAGTTAAAGATTTTTTTACGGAGAATTGTAATAACGGGAAATTGTTTTTCTAGTTGCCCTATCTAGAATTCAAAAAAAAAAATCCAATTTGAAAAATCTAATCTATAAAATTATTTATCTGAACTGCGGGACTCGTATCTCATATCATTGAGTTCTATAGTTATTTTCAATTTACTAGAGAATCGTATAAGAAACTTTTTAAGTGGGAAATCTAGTAAAAAAAAAAAAAATTTCGTATTTTTGCTAAATCTAGTTCATTACAAAATAGATCACTTATAGTATTGCGTACTGTTAACTTAAATAAACACTAGTTTTCCATCAGTTGGTTGGATGAGAAAAAATAATAAATTTAAATTTAAACTATATTATTGCGAGAGAGGATGTACTTGGATGTATACTAGTAAATTTACTAGATTTCTAGTGTTTTTAAGCAAAGAAAGTGTAAAAAATAATTAACTAAGTTCCCAGCTATATTGTCCAGAATTCTATAGTTTTTTTAACTAGAAATTTACCAGGTGTCCCAGTTTATTTTTTTTTTGCTAGAATTCTAGGCATATTTTCTCAACTATAGAATTCGACCGGCGGATTTCCTAGTGGCTATACAATCTAGTTACTCAATCTAGTTATTATTACCCTCTTTCTAGCCATTTTGGATTTAGAGAGTATATACATATATATATATGTATATACTTCCACCATAAAATGTTAAGTAAAAATTTTCATAATTACTTTTCGGTGTAATATATACATTACTCCAATTGTCCCATATATAGTACAGAGTATAATGAGTATAATTAAAATATTTAAGTATACACTATTACACGTAAAATGTATAGTATGTAAGTATAAACAAATTCAATATATATATATATATGAAAACTACTTACCGTAGTACCTTGTTGACCAACAAATGATACATTACGTATATATTTTAATAAATTTGAACCTGTTGCTTCTGGTTTAAATTGTGAACATTTATCAAATTGTGTATTACCACAAATTTCTTGTAAATAATTATGAATAGCATTTGCTATAACATAAACTGCATCAACTATATATATATATATATAATAAAGTATATAAAATATATAAAATAATAAAATATTTATAAATAATAATTTATTTACCAACAAATGGTACTAATCCTTCTTGTTCATAACCAGTCATTTCTTCCATACCATTACATGATATTGTTGAATTTTTTTCAAAACCACATTTATTATGTTGACTCCAAAATTCATTAAACCATATATTACGACAATTTATTGATAATTTATTATTAGTTAAATGTAATTGATTTTTATTTAAACCAATACATGATTCTGTATTTAATTTTGGTCTTAATGATAAATAATAATCATCAAATCCTTGTAAATTTGTACGATATGGTAATATTGTAATTGCATTTACAGCAGCTATTTCTTGTTCACGTACTGGATATACTTTAGCACCCCATGAATCACTACCAATCCAATAAAAATAACCAACTTTATTTGCCCGTATACTAGCCATTAATAATTTACGTACATTATCCTCATCAACAAACATTATTACAGCTCTAGCATTACTTTTTGAACTTAAATTTTCAATAATTTTATCAAAATCATCACTTTTAGCATTACGGGCAATTTTTTCACTAGCTGCAACACATATATTTAATTCAGCTGCAGCATTCATAAATGATGATATACCCTATATATTTTAATTAGATAATTTATATATATATATATATATATATATATATATATAAGTAAATTTAAATAAAATATAATATTATGTTTCCATAATTAATTTTCACCTTTTCACCATAATCACCCTCAACAGCAACTGTATTTACATAATGCCAATCTAATATTTGTACAATTTCAGCCATTGCTGTTGCTTGAAAATTATCAGGTGGTACAACTCTACTAAAATATTCAAAACGTGATTTATCTGATAGTTCAGTACTTGTTGATGCATAACTAATTTGTGGTATCTAAAAATTTAAGTTAATTAATTAATTAATAAAAAATATGTGATCTCTATATATCATTGCTGGTGGTGTATTTAAAACTTACTTTAAATAAGCGTAAAATGTTTGCAACCATTATTGATACAACACTAAATGATGCACCAATAACTCCGGATACTGGTTTATGTGGTTTAAAGATTGGTGGTTTTCCATTTTCGCACATATATTCAGACATATCCTATGTATATATGTATTTTATATATTCACATTATTGTATATACAATTTAAATTATAGATTTATGTAGTATATAATATATTGGAAATTTACTTATATTTATAATAGTATTTGCGAAGTAAAATATAGTAATTTACATATATATTTATTTACTTATATAAATGATCGGAATATAATCTGAAATTGGCCAAGGCCAGACTATCTTCACTCGGCAGTACCTTTTTTTATTTTGCAATACGTTAAGCGAACTACAACTGGAAAGGATATATGTATGGTTCGTTTCTTGAACTCCACGCGAGGTGATTCTAAAATTACCCAATTTGCCATTATATATACCTTTTGGTCGCGAAAGTGAGTGAGTATATATTAACTAACAGTTAAATAACATTCTGTTAATTAATTTTAGTCTGTTAAATATTGGAAAATCAAAATATGCTCATCGATTTATTATAGTCTAATAATTTGTTGTATAGTCTAGAGTTCTAGTCGAGTTTTGTATAGTCTAATAATTTGTTGTATAGTCTAGAGTTCTAGTCGAGTTTTGTAGTCTAATAATTTTGTCGTGAATAATATATAATATTTGATAGATAATTTTCTATATATATATACAGTACAAGTGCGTTAATCCGAACGCATGATTATCCGAACGTACGTTAGTTCGAACGTTCGTTCGGAATATCGAACGTTGGTTAGTTCGAACGTTCGTTCGGAATATCGAATGTTCGTTAGTCCGATATGCGTTCGGAATAGACATTGGATGTTACAGTAAAAATTTATCATCATTTGGACGATGTGAGCGTCAAAATAAAAAATTTTACTTTAAAAGATGCTATTTTTATACTATATCACTCATGTCAAGATGTTCGTACAAGTGTTATAAAATCGTGATGGGATAAAATAATACAACTATATTGCAAAAAATGAAAATAATTCAAGGGAAGATGAGGATTTAATTTTTCTAATAAATTTGGTAAATAGATTAAATATCCAAATGCATACCGGAGAGCTTGTAACAACGAATGAAGTCTTTCAATTGCTAAAATCTAAAAGAACAGGTAGAATATGATATATATAGTGGTACAGAAATTTTGGCAATAGCTAGTAGAGTAATCAATTATGAATCCATAGTGGACGATTCAACAAATGACACCGAGCATGAAGATGTATCATGTATTAAATTATAGTGAATCCTTAACTTCTGTTACGTTGAATTCAAATGTTTCCACTAGCTAGAAGTGCATTAAATCATATTGATAATTTGATTATTTTTGCTGAAGATAAAAATTATCATCTGAGAAAAATATTATACTATTAAGGAATATGAGCAATGATATTTTAAATGATTTAAACAATAATATTTAATTGTTGTACTTTAAATCTAATTTTACATAACTTATAAACTTCACCCATTTTTAACCATTTTTTTTTTGTTTTTTTGCAGCGAAAGTATAACAAGTTTTAATGTATCTATACTTATATGTAAGCGGTGAATATATTATATAAATTTTATAAAATATCTCCGTGTTCGATAATCCGAACTTTCAATGATCCAAACGACAAATGAAAATTTTGCATTCGGATTAACGCACTTGTACTGTACATACATCTTAAACGAAATTTGATTTTACTAAAAATTTATATTAATAAAAATTACTAAAATATACTAAAAAAATTAATTAAAAATAATATATTATATAGATATGTATATGTATAATAGTTTTGTAATTAATATTTATTATAGTTAGTCCAATAATTTTTAATTTATATAATCTAACTAAATTAAATATATAATATACAAATTAATTTAATTATATAATTTTTTCAAAACTTTAAAAGTTAATTTTAATTAAGGATATATATATATGTATATATGTATATGTATGTATGTATATATTGCAACAAAATTGCAGAGTATATTATACTCTGAGACGAAATTTCAAATAAAAAGTAAATAATTCAAAAAAAAATTCTATACTACATATATTTATGTATATTATTTTGTGAACAAAAAAAAGAAAATATATAAAGGATATTTTTTACTTATAGGATGTCCTTTATATAGATTGCAGTAAATCGCATTATCGCATATATACAAGTATGGTATATATATAAATTGTATAGTAGAACTAATTAATGATTATATTGAATAATCTGTAAATAATTTGTTTATAGAAAACATAATTAAAATGATTATAATATTATGTTTACCATAATTTTTTTTGCATAACATATATGCATATAAATATACCAAAGAGGTAATACTATACATAAAAATATATGCGTGTACCATATGAAAATACCATCATCATAAAGGACCCAAACAAAAAAAAAAAGCAAAAAAAACTATTATTATTATTATTATTATTATTATGGCGAGGATTTTCCAATTCTAAAATAGAGCAATAACAAATCTCTTTCTCTCTTTTTATTTATATGTTAATTTTTACTCAGAGAAATAATATAAATAAATATGAAAATATTTCTGCTGGTTGTTGTTTGTTTGTCTGTTTTCTTTTAGGGTAAAATTTCCTGAATCCTTAACAACAACAACAACAACAACAACAACAACAACAACAACAACAACAACAACAACAACAACAACAACAACAACAACAACAACAAACAAGTACCAAGACCAACAAATCGCAGCCAGAGAAAATCTGTTTGCAGATTTTGGGTATAAGATTTGTTCAATTTTTTTTTTGTGATTTTGTGTTGCTCGCTTGACAGGAAAAATGTTAAATCATATATATAAGAATCCTGATTAATAATAATATGATTTCTTGGATTTTTATTATTCTAGAGGGAGTGGGTGGGGGGTTGGTGTGGATATATGAGAGAGGTTATTGTCTTTTAATCGTTTTAAAAAAAAATTTTCATTGGCATTTTTTTTTTTTTTTTTTTAAATTAAAAATAAACTCCATCATACAATCAACATATATAAACAATTTATTTGGATCATTTCTCTCTATATACTATATAAAATTGAATCATTTGTTTGATTTAGCATATTTTTTATATAATGTACATAATGTATAATATATGAATATTTATTTTAATAAAATATTTAATGTCAAATATTTGTCTTTAAAAAAAAATATATATATACAGTTGCTCCCAAAAGTATCCGGCCACCCTACTTGGTTCAAAATATTTAATGTTTTTCACTTCATTTTCAATTAAGTATTTTTTTTAATATTGGCTATAAAAAGCCTTTACTAACGCACTTTATAATACTAGAAAAACATATTAGAAAAAATGAATTAAGTATCAGAAAAACTTACATAGCTGTCCGAACTCATAAAACAATTTACACTAAAGTCGGCCACTAAGTGTGTATGCATACGGGGGACTTCCCCAAAGTAAGTTTAGTTACCAAATAGTTTCCAAATAGTGCGCCTTTCGAGAAAAATTGCATTTCCGAATTATGTACTTAATTGTTTGGTTGTCGATTTTTTCTGAAGTATATTTAATTTTGATATTTCTATGATTGGATTATAAATTACAAGACTAAATAATGTTAAAAAATAATAATTATTTGTTTTCTGATATTTAAAACTTAACGTCTAAGATTAATTCTACTGAATAAAAGAAGTGGCCGGATACTTTTGTGAGTAACTGTATATATATACATATATATAAAGTGGTTCATCATATATATACATGACATCATATACATATATCCTTAATAACTATAACTATATATATATATATTTATTATTGTATATATATATATATATATATATTTTACATACCTGATTCATATAATATCTAACAAATTCCATTGATTGTTCTAATGCATATGTATCACTACTACATGAATCAATAATTAATGCACCTAATGTTATATTTGGTAATATTAATGGATTATTATTAATTGAATCAATTGCATATAACATTGCTTCTAAACGTTGTACACCTTTTTCTTCTTTAACAGCACCACATGGATATTCTTTATTTTTAGCATCATGTTCATGCATTGGAAATATACCACCTAATATAATATCACCACTAGTACGTATTATTTTACCTTCATGTTCTAAATTATCACATCGACATTGATTTATAAATATTATTAATATAAATATAAAAGATTTTATTAAATTATTATATATAAAATTATTTATATTATTTATATTATTATTATTATTATTATTATTATTATTATCATTTAATTGATGTTGTTGTCGATGTTGTTGTTGATATTTTATTAAATTCTCTTTATCATCTTGATGTTGATTTTTCTGATGATTTTTTTCATAATTCTGATGATGTAATAGATAATGGTAATTTTGTTGTTGTTGTTGATGATGATGATGATGATGATGATGATGATGGTCGAGATGGTGGTCTTGGTGGTGGTTTTGTTTTTGATTTAGATAATGATGATTTTGATGGTGGTCGTTTTGGTGGTGATAATTTGAATGATTTAATTGTATTTGATTCTGTTGTTGTTGTTCCATTATCTGGTGATGATGATGATGATATTGAAATTGATGATGATGATGATGATGGTTCAAATGCTGTTGTTGTTGTTGTTGTTGTTGTTGTTGCTGTTCCTCTTGTTGAAGAACTTTTTGATTTTGATGATAATGACATGTTGTTAATGTTGACCATGTTAATGTTGATGATGTTGATGTTTTTGTAGAAAATTTTTTTAAATTGTTATTTCGTAAAATAGACATTTGACGTTTGAACACAATTATTGTATAGTAACTTTTTGGTTTTTATATTATTATTATTATTATTATTATTATTTTTATATATATATATATATTTTATTTGTCCGGTTTTATGTATATATATATATATATATATTTATTATATATATTTTAAAATTTTTAATTATATATTAATTGATTTCTTTTTTACTTTATTATTATTATTTTCTTGGATTTTTTTTTTTTTTTGTTGTGGAACATTTTTTAGAAGAACAAAAAAATAAATATTAAAAAATTTATATTACATAAAAATCTATATATATTATTATCTCATCTTATAATCCCCCCCACAAAAAAAAAAAAAAAAAACACATAAATGTAACTTATAAACGTCAAATTTACCATAATTCTTTATATATATACCAGATTTGCGTGTCAAAATATATATATATTCATTTTTCAAATTAGTCTTTCAAATCTAAATCAAATTATAGTCATTTTAAGTAAAAATCAAATTATAGTCTCATAAATATTGTCCATAAATTAATTTAATTTTACTTTAAAATGGCTATAATTTGATTTTACTTTAAAAATACTTATTTTGAAATTTAAAAATCCTATTATATACCATTACCATTTTTATACCATTTATTTAAATAATATTTAAATATATTTCCATGTTAAAATTCATTATATGAAATTATATACTATTTAAATATTTATTATATAATTTTGGAATTTGTTTTTTTTTTTTTTTTTTTTTTTAAAAACCAAAGACGACGAAAATGTGTAGTGTAACGATATACAGTTATGGTCACAGAAATAGATCCACCCAAGAGCAAAGTGATATAAAAATGAAATTATTTCTTTATATGATAGAAATAAAGGCACTACAAAGTTTTTTTTGTTATTTCTATTATTCAATTGTAGTACTAGAGACAGTGGTTGTGTATCCCATTACCAGATCGGGGTCGGTATTTAAAATATCACGGTATCCGGACAATTTGTAGAAAAAAATCATTGAAAAATAAATAATGGAAAATAATTACCCGGAAAATAAATAAAAAAATTATGCCTTTTCCGAAAAATATTTAATAAGTAAGTAACTATAACAATTTGTATGAAAAATTCGAATACCCTCCGACCATTTTTTCCCTACCAATTGGTTTTCTACCAATTGGTTTTCTACTAATTGGTTTTCTACTAATTGTCCGTGAATCAAAATCACATATGGAGATTACTTATATAGATAAAAACCATATTTAGATACTATATAGTGGATCTATTTCTATGTGATGGTCACAAAAATTTGAATTTTAAAAGTCAAATACCATTTTCCAGATTTTAATTAGAAACCGTTTTTACACAATATTTTAAACGTTTTTTTTTTTTTACCCGGAAATACTATATTTTTTTCAAGTAAAATCAAATTAGTCATTTTACAAAATTAAATTAGTGTTTTGTGTGTGTTGTGTGTGTACGAGACTAATATGATTTTTTAAAAAGACTAATTTGAAATTTTAAAAAGACTATTTTGACTCGAAAATGCTATATATATACATATAAGAGTATTTTGTTTGTGGTATATATGGTACATACAAAATAGTATATATGGTACATACAAAAATAATATATATATGAGAATATGATGCACAAAAAATTGGTATATGCAGAAAAATGGTAAAGTAAATTGTATATAAATTAAAAAAAAAAATTTTTTTTTGTTGTTGCAATTTAATGTATATTTTTTTTTTTTTTTTGGTTTGTATGAAAATTTTTTTATATATATATTTCTGTTGGAAAATTATGCCAAAACATGATTAAAATTTTGAATTAAACATTTTGGTAAAATATACACCAAGTATATAATTGGGAAACTATAATAGAATAAGTTTTTTTTTTTTACGTTTTTTGGTAATATTTTCGGACACACATACATAATTTAATAATTTTGAAAATATTTTTGTACAATTTTTTGTAAAATTTTTGTACAATTTTTTGTACAATTTATCAAAAAAAAAAAAAAAAAAAAATTTTTTTGCATTGCAAATGCAACAAAAAACTAATACTTATATCATGTTTTTTGTGGTCACAAATTTTGCCACAGATTTTTATATATGCAAAAAAAAAATTAATAAAAAAAAAAAAAAAAATTTTTTAATTTTAAATTTTATTTTTTTTGCTGTTTTTAATTATGAAAAAAAAAAAAAAAAAACTTACAAATTACCAAAATTTTTTTTTTTTTAGTTTAGTTTGAAGGATAGATCACATCACACACACGTAACTATTACATATATATATATATATATCAACACGCACTATATATTAAATTATTATTATTATTATTATTATTATATTTTTAGGTGATGTTCATTAAAAAAAAACAACACAAATAATTATAATTTTTGACACCAAATCATGGGATGAAAAGGATGTGTTAGAGAGAGCACCACAAATAAAAAAAATTAATTTTTCATATTTTTTTAATATTGTTTTTGTTGTTTTTTGTTTTTTTTTTTTTTTTTTTGGAAATTTAATAAAACATAAAAAAAAAAAACATTAAAAAAAAAAAAAAAAATTAAATGTCCTTTTTTTTTGGTAAATTTTTCTCGTGTTACAATTTATTTATATATAAATTTTTCTATTTTTTTTTTTTTTTTTTTGTGTCTCTGCTAATATTAAATATGACATTTAACACACCACCCAGAAGAAGAAGAACACAAATTTTTTTGTGTGTGTGTCAGAAGTTAACCGAAAACAAAAAAAAAATTATTAAGAAGAAGAAGAAGAAAATTATTTTATTTTTATAAAAAAAAAATTTTTTTTTTTTTTTTTTTTTAATTATAAATTTTTGGATTTTGTAAAATTTTTTATTATTGTAATAAAATTTTGTTATGCAAAAATATTTTTTGTTATGTTGTAAAATTTTATGTTGTAATTTATTTTTTTTTTTTTTTTTTATAGATTTAACAAACAAAAAAACAAAAAACAAAATCAAAAAAAATAAATTTTTATATTAGATGCTATATTTATATGCCATTTTTTTTTAGGATGGGATAAATGGCGCTTCTTGGTACAATGATGTTCTTTTATACACTAAATAATTTTCAAAAATTTTATATTATTTTATATGAAAAATATTTTTATCTTAATTTTCTTTTTTTTTTTGCAGAAAAATGATATTTTGTGCTCCCCCGCACATCATATATACGCAGAGAGAGAGAGAGAGAGAGAGAGAGAGAGAGAGAGACAGTATAATGATATACTCATTGTATAGCTGAATTTGTTGTGTGCAGAAAACACCATAAAACCCCACAAAAATATTAGAATCCTTTTATATATATACAAATGGCAAAAAACAAATACCAACACCAACAACAGTACAGCCCCAACCCCCCCCCCCAAAAAAAAGGAAACAAAAAAAATTAATATAAGAAAAGAAGAAAAGGAGAGAGAGATGAAAAATAAAATCTAAACTTAAATCACCGGAGAGATGTGTGTAGAATAGGGTGCTTATATTATATAGTGTTGATATGGATAATGAAGATGACTAAATTATATATATATATATATATATATATTCTTCTTTTTGCACAACAGCCTCGATGAGGGCCTCCTAGGACTAACCTCTCTCTTTAAAGATTTTTCTTTCGCAATTTTTGTTGGACGTCTATATATACGCGCGATTCTGAACCAGATATAAATTCCTCTGTTAGCGGAAAGAAAAACTATATATATATATATATTTATTGCAACATAAGCTGCATTAATGGCTTGTTGTCCAGTAATTGGACTCTCGATCCACCACCAGCATTTCCGCCCCCCCCCCCAGTACAGTGTCTTTGCTGTATATTTTATTACTCATTTAAAGCCCTGGGACTGGAGTCAACTTAGAGAAACGATATCTATACCTCGCCGGTCCAGGAATTGAACTCAACACGAGCAGCATAGTATACACTAACTAAACACTATATAAGCCATCGCCGCTCTCTGTTGTGTTATTGTTATAAAAAAAGAAAAAAAAAAGCTATAGCTATTGTATCCAAACTAACCATCAGAACCATATCCTATAAAAATATATAATCATTTCACTTCATTTTCAACATCTTGCAAATGTATGTATGTATTTTATACACCATTATATCCTATATCCTTTCCCAGCCCAGCAGCATCCCTTATCCAAAATTATAGTATTGTATAGTTATAGAAGAATATCAAAAAGGATATTTGAGAAAGTGAGAGAGAGAGAGAGAGAGAAAAAAAAATAACAAGGAGCAAGCGCCGCATTACAAAAATTTTATATTACTCAATTTTGGCAAAACACAAAAAAAATTCTGGTAAATTTCCTTTTCCTTTAGTCTTTAGTACAATTTTCTTTTTTTTTTTTTTTGTACTTAGTTTTTTATAACTTAGTAAACTTTAGATCTGGGTAGTCTATATAGTAAAGATGAATGAATATAAATTGTGTAAACTCCTCCCTTGCTAAAGGAATATATATGCGGTCTGTATATATATATATATATATATATATATTCAACGGTGTTAAAAGGATCTAGTATAGAAGAGGATGCTTCTATATGAATTTATATAAATATTAAAACAATCCTACCACTTGTTATACGGGTGGGTTATTTTAACTAATATTTAATTTTTGTCATCGCAACAAATAAATAAATAAATATCTTCTTCTTATAAAGTAAAATTTAGGGGCAAATTATAAACTTATTTAAAATATACAATAAAAAATTTATTTTCAATCTTCCTGCTCCTATATATTAATATTTCTATGCCTGGGATGAAATTTCGGTTCTTTTTTTATAGGCTTATGCTTTTATATGGAATTAGCTTTACACTATATACATGGCTGATATTTATAGATTAGCTTTGGATAGTGTGTAAAGTAAACCATATATAATCTGTCCAGATGTAAATTATGGTTGATTATTACGAACCGTTCATGCAAACGGAGCATTTCTTTTCTTTCTTTATTTACTTACCTTCATGTAGGCCGTGGAATATAACATTTATTTATATGATTAGTTGATGATCCATTAATGTCAGGTGTCGGTTAAATCTTATCCATATATATGTAGTATATATGAGAGGCTCAGAACCAAATTGTGGCCTAACGATCAAATAATTTTTTATAGAGTAGAAATCGCAAATTAAAAAAAAATTATGTTATTTATGAAATGTTTGTTAAAATTTGGTATTATTAAAGCTTTTGATTTCAAATAAAAAGCTTATTGGACATAATTCGCTTTAAATACTATATAGTTGACTTTCGTGGATTTAGGCGCCACTTTTGGCATTCTTTGGCAAAAAATTAATAAAACAAGTGGGTTAGGCAAAAAATTTCTCCTGCGTTACCTTGCATAGTACACGCCGCGTTACGTAAAATTCATGATGTACTACTACTGGTGGAATAAAATTTAATTCTTTAATAGTCTAAGAACCAAAGTATGGTCTCTAAGCTATACATTGTGGATTAGGCCACTTTGGCTCCCACAAAAAATTAATATAGTTTTTATCGAGCCAAAATAATATTTTTTTAATAAATTACCTCAAAAAAAAAAAAAACGTTTCTGGAAGTCGGAATTTTAGTGTCATTAGATGCGCTAATAAAGGTTTACCAACGATTTTTCTGAGGAGTGTTAGGCCAATTTGATTCTGATCCCCTCATATATCCTTCATAGAAATATATACATTATACATATTTTATGTATGATTAAATTATGCGAGTTATACTTTCTATATATATATATATATATATATATGAGAGTGTTCCCAAAAGCTGGTGTGTATGTATAAAGCAAATCTCTAACTCGCCTTAATTCTAAATTTTGAAAAAAAAAAAAAAAAAAAAAAAAAAAAAAGTTTTCAAATATTTTTGGATATGTGGTCCCCATAAATGAAATAAATAATAAAACCCTCCTATATATATATATATTAATTTTTACCTATATGTGTATACATTTATTGTGGTATTCTTGATCCAATAAGAAAAATTCAATATTTTATTTATTATACCATACCTATATTTTTTAATACATCTTATTAATATTCCGAAATATTTTTATTATTTTTCTTCTTGTTTTTTGGTTACCATTCGAAACGAAATAGTAAAATAAACACAAAAATATACCCGCCCATAATTATTGATGGGGCCCGGTTTTTCTATCAATATATTTATTAATAAAATATATATGTATGTAGGTATATACATATATACCAAAAATAATTTCCAATTTTGATATATTTGTTTTGGATTGGGGGGGGGGGAGGAAGAAAATCATATAAAAACATAAATATATAAAAATCAAACTTATATCGAATTACGTATAAATAATAATATTGTTATGAATAAATATGATAATAGCCGTTAAAAGCGCCATTATTAAAATTTTTTTTATATATAATACATAGTACATAATATATATATATATATATATGTATGTACATTATATATTATATGTAAAATATATTAATAAACTTAATTATAGGAAAATTTTTTGCAAATTTTATTTATTTATTATTTAATGGTTTTCTCCTCTCTCTCTATTCACGCGCCAAATATAACATTTAAATAGAAATTTTTTTTGTATTTGTATAGCATTTCCCAGGATTAAATAGAAATTTTTTTTTATTTGCATATTTCAAAACAAAATTTTTGCACAAAAACAAAAATGACAATGTAATGTAATTAATTTGTATATATATTTAAATTAAATTTGCCAGTAGTCCTGGTTCAGTAACTGGAAGCATTGTATATCCTTTCTGTAAATTACTTGGGACTAAATTGCAATTTTCATATAGTTTCATTTTTTAGTCTGTCGAGCATTTAACCCAAAATTAATATAAAGTATAATGACGTGTTTGGTTAAACGTATATCATTGATTTACTTTGACCTATGGATGGTTCCTTTCAATATTCTTGGACTAACTCTATGCGGATTCAGATTCAATCACGATTATATTTTTGCACTTAATATATTCAATCATTTTTCATTTTACAAAATCACATCATCACAAATATTTTCATTTGAACTATATGTTAGAACTTTATATTAATAAAATGACGAATGTCCTTAAATTGGACCAAAATTCTCTTAGACTCTTGTAGATTGTGTATAGATGATGTATAAACATTCAAAATTGCGAATAGTTAATTAATTAAAATTGTAAAATTAATATAAAATGAAAATGATTATAAAAATACTAATAAAAAATACTTGCAAGTTTTATTTGTTTATCATACAAAAAAATGATAATAATTTAGATTAAATTTAAATCGGAAATCAATCTAAAATTTTCGACTTTTCTTTATACCAAAATTTTATTCATTTTTCAAATTTTACATTAATAATTTTACTATAATTTTTGAATTTACTATAAGAAATTTAATAACAAATTTTATTTAGTCCTTAGAAATGCTATATATATAATATATCCTATTTAAATATATATTATATATATATATGTATATATATATATATAATTTTGATATTTTGAACTTGAAATCAATTTTATTTTAATAACAATTAATTTAAATAATTTAATTATATAAGCGAAATCATATATATTTTTTATATATGGTACAAGAGAAATTTGATTCAAAATTTAAGAATCATATTTATATTAATTTATGATTAAGTCCACAACTATATAAAGAGCTATTAACTATTATTATATAAATAACTAGTAGTATATATATATACTATATAAATCTTACATATATATATGTATATGTTATGTTAGTATGGTGGCCGTATAGAGTAGCCTCACATATGTAGATCATTAAATTCCTAAACGATACCAGCAGAGTACGATTTACAGGTCCCTTTGGGTTGTTACAATGTCCCCCCGTTGCCCGGGTGTTTGCGGAGAGATTGCACGGTTTCCGTAATTTTAGTGAAATTCAAGAGTTTACGACACTATTTATATATATATATATATCTATATATATATATATATATATATATATTTAATTCAACTATATAATTAAATATAATTCAATTAAATCCCTATATAGATGAAATATTTAACAAAATATAATTATATATAGAAGATGGGGTAAACAAAATTATATATAAATTCAACAAAAAAAAAATGATTTACATATATAATAGAAAATTACCTGGATTTACGTCATAGAATATACATACATATATAAATAATATTAATATTATATTATATTTTATATATATATATATGTAATATATATCACCATTAAATGAAATACCTTTAATGAATAATACTTTTTAGAATATAGGAAAAGATATTTCAATAATTTAGTTACCACAAAAAGACAAAAGTAAGTATGTACTTAGATTAGATATTTATATACAAAGTAAAAAACCACATTATTGATATATACATATATATATATACATATATATGATATATCATAAGATATTGGAATTTTATTTTATTTTTGGTTAATTAATTCATATATCAAAAAAAACAAATAACATCAAAAAAAACAAATATTTAAAATTTAATTATTTTTATTAATTTAATTATAGAAATATTTTATAATAAATAATATAAATTAAATTAATTTTTAATTAATTAAAATATATAGGAATTTATATTTATATTCTATATAAAATTTATATATATGGTGACTTTATAGTATTATATACATATATTTTATTCATATTATATAATGTTATTTTGATCCTGATTGGGTTGAATTATTTTAACTAATACCATCAGTCAGTAATATGGCAAACATCCACTGAGGAAGTCAATCTCCCATATATATGTTAAATAAAACACACGATTGATTTTGGTGGCGTAAGCGAAAAAAATGGGTAGGTCGAGAATTGGGAACCATTACTATCCTCATTATCGCCATATATACTATAGAATTTTCCTGTTCCCAAAATTATTATGTAAGACCTCTCCCTAATACAGGACGTACGGCGTATAGCGTCTGTCAAAATCGTTTTATTTTGTATGATAGATCCCGAAATAAAACGTCAAAACTGTTTGTAGACGTTAATACGCCCGTAAGAAATTTGGAAATTCAAATTGTCGGCGTTCGTACGCCGCGTATTTCGTGAGCTCTCATACAAAATAAAACGATTTTGACAGACGCTGATGCCGTACGTCCTGTATTAGGGAGAGGTCTAAGAAAAAAATCAGAATTAATCATGCATATGTCCATATGAATAGATCCACACTCTTGTGTATAGGAAAATTATAATAGGTCTTTTTTAACCAGTTACTATATGGATCCTGGAATGATTAGTATACAATCACCTCGGGGATTCTTATGAGAGACCTATCTCTGTCATTGCGAAGACGAAGACGAGACTTATAAAGAAGCTAGAACAATCTGGTGTGTGTGTATTCACATATACGAGTATTCACATATGTTAAGTATATACGAGATACCCCAGGTACAGGTATCTTGGGTATGGCAATGTAATGCTAGAAAACCTTTATGTCTTATCATAAAACTATATAATACCTGAGGATCCAGATTCTTTGTAAGTGAAAGTGCGCGGTATCCTCTTGAACTGAACAATTGATTATACATATATAGTTTTTGGCCTTTTTTGGCGAGAAAAATAAGGAAATAACTTATATACAAAATATATATGTAATTAATGGTACGATAATGAATGATTAGTTTTAAAATAGAATAATTTATATTTTGTGTACATTTTTTTTTTGTATATATATCTACATATATACATATATATATATATATATACATATGTATATTTAATTATATTAACATTCAAATGGAAATATTTAACAAATAAATTATATAAATAGAAAACTGCGCGTAAAATTAGGGAAAATAAATATAATACGAAATAAGAAAAAAAAAAACTTTCTAAGTAAATTAAATTTCTTGATAACAAATAAAAAAAAAATTTTTTTATTCCTATAAACATAAATCAGATTAAAAAAATTTTGAACAATTTCATTTTTGTATTTTTGTAATAAAAATTAAATTATTCTTTAAGAAATTTTCTCATAAAAATAAATTTTGATTGTAACTGTTTTAACGTATATAATGTATTATAATTCATTTTTCTTCTATAAAAGTGTGGTATATTATATATACAATCTATTTTACACCTTAATATATGCAATATTTATATTCTTAATCTAAATTTTATTTAATTTCGTCCAAATTAAATGGGGAATAGACTTTTGGCCGCGTAAAACTGAAATGAACGCGGTCTAGTCATTTGGAAAACGCGGCTTAAATTCATTTTCAAGGTGACTCTAGTAGACCGCACGGCCAAAAGTCATTCATCATGAAGTTATTAATTAAATCAAAACAAAATTAAATATATAATATTTTTTTTAAATTGAGAAATATTATCAATAAGGATCCTATATTCTAGATTCTACACTTCTACAGGATCTTTATGAAGCTGTAAATTCTACCCAGATTATAAAGTGTACCATCTCTGTAAAGAAACTATACACAGCTGCTGTAGAATTAACAGGTTTCTTTCAGTTATAATAATATTTGAATACTAAACAAAATGTTATATAAATTTGTACGATCATCATTACCACTTTTTTTTTTTTTTGGTGGACAACATTTATATATTTAGCGATTAACACTGAGTGTTGCTTTATACTCTCGTGGTACATATACATTATATAGGTCACATCATCTTAATGATAAATGATAATTCAATGATTTTTCAATTATATTTGCTTCTAATAAAAAATCCAAAAATGATTTAAATTTTAGTTTTAAAATGTCATTTTAACCATATTATCACATAATTAGAAAAAATTACAATAATATTGTTATTAATTGTAATAATGAGTTAGACATTTCTCAGCTATACAGCTGGAAATTTACCTGCTCCATCCTGCCCGGGCAGCTTGTAGGAGCTAGGCTCTGAGGACTATTTGATAATACTGCACTATACTTTTGTAAACTTAAATACTTTTTCGACTATGTTACTATATTAATAGACTTACAACGAAATTATTCATTTGACCAATAACCCAGAATTAGTCAAATTAATAAATAGTATTGACGAAAAGGATTTTATTCAGAATATAGGTGTTATCAATTTAATCACATTCCACATTAGCAATGTGAAAATATATGAAAATCGATCAATAGATTAAGGATCAACTACTATTTCACACACTGATAATGTGGAAAATGGCAAAAAAATGCGAGAAATTTTATTAATTTATAAAAATAATCAAAAAAGATCTGACCTTGGTTGATTTTCTTGAAATGAACGTTGTCTTGTAGTTTTTATGCAACAAGTTGTAGTCTAGCTAATTTTAAGAATGTGCCTCAATCATATTTGCCTCACATTGAAAATAGTTTATTGATCCTCATTTCTCTGTAATTTTTAAAATATTTATATAACCGCAGAATGGGTAATACGAATTTAATATTAACCGAGTGTAGGGATTTTATGGTATTGTTGCCAAAAGTCTGAACCCACTAACCCAAAAATTTGAAAAATGGGAAAAATCATGGGACATATTTAAAAAATCAATGGCAAATAATTGTACAGATTAAGGAAAGGAGGGTCATAATATAAGTTTAAGGAAAGGAGGGTCATAATATAAGTTTAAGGAAAGGAGGGTCATAATATAAGTTTAAGGAAAGGAGGGTCATAATATTAATCTTTATATAAAATATAATTAACGGAAAAAGATCTGACCTTGGTTGATTTTCTTGAAATGAACGATGTTTCATATACTTCGCTGGTAACTAAGTAACTTTTCATGATGTTTGTTAACTGGATGAAATTTCGCTGATGAACTTAAAAGTCACAAATTGAAATTACACATTGATTTAAAAGAAATTAACTTCACTTAATTTAATAAAACAAAAAACCATTTTTTAATTTGAATTTACACATTAAAAAATTAACACTTTGATTGAAAAAAAATAATATAAAATAAAATTTAAAATAATTATTTAAGAAAATTGAAAATCACTAATTTTTTTTTCTAAATAATTTAATTGAATAAAAATTTAATATATTTTTTTTTTACTAATTAAATTCACTTCGTTTTTTTTTAAATAAATTAAATTATATTTAATAAATAAAAAGAAATTTAAAATTAAAAAAATCAATAAGTTAATTTTTTTTCACAATAAATTTAATTATTTATAGTCTCTTTTTTATAGTTCATTATTACACGGAACGGAACAAAAAAAAAATTCTCAAAAATAAAAATTCTCCAAAAAAAATTTCTCACAAAAAAAAAATTATTAAAAAAAAATTTCGAAAATATTTTTGCCTTAATGAATGGCAGCAGACAACTTACTTACCCGAGAGTCCCACGCAGACTGAAAAAAAATATTCGACTCACTCACAACTAAGGTAAATATTTAATTGGAGTCAACTTAATTTTATGGGAGTAATATTAATGAGACAGTTGACATTTGTCACTCTAATATCACTGTTAGTTAACAGTTAACAGGTAAATAAAAGGTCCATAACAGGTCCATAACAGGTCCATAACAGGTCCGTAACAGGTCCGTAACAGGTCCGTAACAGGTCCGTAACAGGTCCATAACAGATGGTTAACAGGTGGTTAACAGATAAATTCCAATTTTTTTAAATAGTTAATATTATGATAACAAATAACAATTTGGTAGTTGATTAACAGTTTTTCAAAAAAAAATGCAAAGGGGGTACCCTTTTGCATTTTTTTGGCGTAAAACATCGACATTCTCCAATATTGGCGAATTTGGTGTCTATGAACGGGAATTTTAATTATAATAAGAATGTCTAAACCAAATCCAAATATCTTTTAATTTGCCCAAATTATAGCAAAAAAACTTTTAAAAAAAATTCTGTAATTAGGGAGGGAGTCATCTTCTGCAGATGCTCTAATTTTTACGATACAATAAAAAACCAAATAGATTCTGATTATATATAGTGCTATTAAAAATTTGCACAAAATCCTTATACTTAACAATATAAATTTTCATTCGAATAATTTATATTTAAATTATAATATCAGAAATATAAATTTATCTTATGAATATAAGTATATATCGCGTATTTACATATATGTATATATAAAAGATCGTGTCTATTTTACACTATTGGAATATACAACCAATAGTGATGATGGTAAATATAAAAACTGAGAAAATTATAAATTTGCGTAACTAATAATATATTATTTACATAAATATATATAGTTTTGGTTTTACTACATTATAATGATATTAAAGCAATTGTATACACTTTAATAAAAAATGATAAAAAAATGCTCCATAAT